>PVJA010016415.1:0-43521 GCA_004027025.1 Myocastor coypus
AAAAAAAAAAAAAAAAAAAAAAAAGAAATTGCCCATGGAAGAAACTGCTCATCCTAGACCTGCTTACTCCTCTGTGGATGCGTAGTTCATCATAACTTACACATTTTTACCTAAAATATAAATATTTGCTTACATCTTGTCCTGTCGTGTGGCATAATGAATGAGCACTAGCTGTGCTTCCAGTTAAACTCCAAGTTTCCAGTCATTCCGAGGGGGTGCACACAGCATCATCCATGAAAATCCTTCTATTGGCAACTGTTATGTCTGCATTTCATCTGGCCAATTTTCTGTAATGTTGGCTGTGATTTGCTGACTCAGCCAGTATCTAACACCTGACCATGCCTTCATCACTACTACCTCCAAGAGCCTTTGGCATTTTGCAGTCTTTCTCTAAATTTATGACTCTTTAATTCACCAACTGGTTTTGGCTTCACCATTCATGGGTTAGCATCAAACGTGTCCATACAATCTGTCCTTTTGACATGCCATGGCCAATGGGATAAGGCTTAGCTCCTTCTGAACATTGTGAATGTCCTCCTGACAGAAAGAGGGACGGGCGTGGCCCTCAGATGGTGCAGCCAGCGTCTTCCTGTTGAACTCGGCTGTGATAGAAATGTTCAACATCTGTGCTTTGCGGTCTGCTAGCCACGGGCCACGTGTGGAAGCTGAATCTCTCAAATAGCAAGAGCAACTGATGGAATGAATTTTTAATTTCTTTCCATTTTAATTCATTCAAATTTAAGAGTGGCAATGGTATTGGGTAATGTAGGGGAGACACACACCTATTCAAGCTACAAAAAAGACAACTTGGCAGGTGCTATATTAGTAAAATAAACAATATACTATGTGCACGTAGAGCAGAACAGTTAATTTTGCTTCTAGTGGCTGGAGAAATAACAAAATAGATGGCACTGAAATTGCAATTCAAGGGACAAAGAAGATTCCACCAGAGAGAACATGAACAGTGCTGTCCAGATTATTGAGAACTGCTAGATAAGAAGAGAGTAAAAAAAAAAAAATCTCAGAGCAAAGGAAGCAAAAAATTGCTATTTAGGATTTTCTTATTTTTTAAAGGAGAGGGTAGATAAGGTATTAAAATTTCACAAACTCAGGCATAAAGAAACAGGAGTTGAAACTTAACACTGGTTGGGGCCAATGATTTTAAAAGCTGTGGTATCAAGTAAGGTAAGCCCAAGCCATGTGTCACTACATGAGCTTAAACTACTCAAGTCTTCAGTTTTAGGGGCTTGAGGGTTCGCGCGGTTACTTAAGTGCCTGTGCAGGCAATCCCAGTCAGGCACAGGGGACTGCAGTTTGATCCCCAGCTCCAAGTGCCTTACCAGACCTGCCTTTAAGGCAGCCTAAGCCAGCCAAAAAAAAAAAAAAAAAAAATCTTCTCAACTTTAAAAAAAAAACATCTTCAGTTTTACTAGCTATATTGTACTATATTGGACAACAGAGATACAGAAATTTTCCATCATTACAGAAATTTCTAACCTACTATCCCACTATAGTTTATTGTTTACATTTGGAAGTAGTTGAAAATTCATTTTAAATATTTGAATGGGACAGAAAGAGTAAGGAGATCAAGACACATAAAGCAATAGAAGTTGGCACTAGGATGGGTAAGGCTTGCAGGAGAAGGCTGAGTCAAAGGTGTATCTTGCCCTCTCTGGCGTAAGCCTGCTCCCGGCACTGGATCTGGCACTGAGGACCCAACGCTGCATCTTGTATCACTTCAGACCTGCACTGATTCGGTGTCATCTGACCAGAAAACTCCAAGAATAAAATAGAAGAGTATAAGAACCATGAACACACAAGGAAGAGAATCAGAAGTTATCATACCAGAACAGTGATAAAGAAGAAACTATTCAGAGCCAGGTGTGGTGGCGTGCGCTTATAATCCCAGCACTCAGGAGGCTGAGGCAGGAGGATCGGTGCAAGTTCAAGACCAGCCTGGGCTACAAAAGTGAGCTCAAAGCCAGTCTGAAATGCATAGTGAGACCCTGTCTCAAAAAGATGAAAGAGAGAAAGAAAGAAAGAAAGAGTAAAAAAGCAAGAAAGAAATATTCAAATATTCACCTTTTAAAATACACAGATTGAAAAAGACAGGAACCATAACAGGGAAAGTTTTGAGAGGGAAAGAGGAAGGCTTTCAGGTGCACTTTTTCTTTTCTTTTTTCTTTCTTTCTTTCTTTCTTTTTTTATTTTTTTTTATTTTGGGGAAGGGTCTACAGGGTATTCAGATTCTCACTACTACACCAGACTCATAGTGATCAACCTGTTCACAGCCCCCCAAGACCTGGGATTACAGGTGTACACCACCACGCCCAGTCTCAGTTGCCCTCTCAGTGTGCTCCAGGGGTGAGTCTGGCATGGCGGGCCTGGGGATCAGACCCCAGGTCCCCCCACCTGTTTGCAAGTGCTTTAATCTGCTGAGCTATTTGGCTAGCCCAAGGATGCACTTCTTCTGTACTTTCCCCCTTCTTACATTTAAAATGCTTCACACAGATTGATAATTATTAGGCTTTCCCAACTCTCCATGAGACTTCTCAGCTTCTGCTGCACAGAGTTCGCTTGGAATCACACACACACAAAAGCTATTCTCCCGCTGAATGCATCCCATGTGCCTGAGTAGGGCTGCCCCTGGTTTGCCTCCCCAGATATGCTAAGCCTGGCAACACAGAGCCCTTCACATCATCCTTTTGCCACTCCCTCTCAAAACCCAAAAGGTCCTGAAGAATTTGCACCGTGCTGCCCGTCCTCCAAACCCTGCTCACTTCCCTCCTATCCAGCAGTTCTGCAAAAGTGAACCGTTCCTTCCCAGGCTCTGTAATTGCACATTGCAGCCCTTGGGATCCCAGGATGGCAGTGGTCCTTTCTACTCTTACTCTGTCCTGTTTTTGCTGAAGAGCTTCCTGAGGTTACATGATGTGCGATGGGACAGGCACTCTAATAACTAAGGGCACTAATGCAATATGTGTTTGCATGTTTGGGGAATGTTCTAAGGTTATAGGCTGAACACAGAGAACACGGACCATGTAGGTCAGTTCAGCTTAACCCTGGTCCATCTAAGCTTTATCAGACACCCTCGCTTTATACAGTCCATAGTCTGTGTCAGCTTTTCTGCTACCCAATAAATTGCCTTTTGTAAAGCCCCAGTTTTCTTCATCTGTGCAGAAGCGTAATGATAAAATTTTCTTGCCTTCTTTTTCAAAAACTTCTATTTTTAAAAATTTTCAAAGCTTTACTTAAAATATTATTTCAGAATTCTAAAAATTCATTCTAAGATGAAAAGTATATTTTAAATATGCTTTTTCTGGTATTTTAGAATAGATTGCTGGCTTAAGGGAGAGGTTAGAGAGATTTTTTTTCCCATACACTCTTATGCTGTCAACTTCCAAAATACCAGAAGGAAAGAAAGAAAGAAAGAAAGAAAGAAAGAAAGAAAGAAAGAAAGAAAGAAAGAAAGAAAAGTATATCTATAGTACATCTATCTGTATGTTACCATATCAGCATATTTAAATTGCTTCAATAAACTTAATATTTTTAAAAAATCAAAGAGTTCTTAGTATCCTGGAAGGAAAGACAGCTCCCACAAAAATGGGAAAAACTGTGAACGAGAGAGTTAAAATATAATGACAGCTATTTCTTCGTTGGTTTCATGGACAAAAATTTACACATTGCCTTTTATGCAACAGACCACGGTTGACTTCTACGTTGGTGCGCACGGATCTGGGATGTTGCTCTGCCGCCCAATGCGGAAGCATCAGCTGGAGGAGGAAACAGAACCACCAGGCCCTGGTAAATCTCCTACAGTTGCCCCTCACTGAACACCTGCTGTCTGTAAAGCTGGTCCCCATGGCCTTGCAATCTCCCACAAATACAGTACCTTAATACATTAAAGACTGACTGGCAGATAGAAAAATGGAGCTAGCATCTCCTGTGCAGAACAGCACCTCTGCCTACAACTAAAGAAGCCCGAAGGCTCATTTAGCTTGATTTGCCCAACACCATTGCTAACCAACGATCAAAGAAGATGTTTAAGTGCTGGGCAGCAAACATAGGTGATACTGAAGTATTTAGTGTTGAACAACCTTGAAATAGCCACTTTTTAAATGTATTTGGTTCAAGATCTCGATATGCAGCTTGGATTCCTAGTGATCCTCCTGTTTTCAGCCACCCCAGTGTTGGGATTATAGGTGTGTGCCACCATGCCTGGTCTCAGTGGCCCACTCAGCACACCTGGGGACATGGCGTGCACATCACGTGGTGCTGGTGATTGAACTCCTGGTCCCTGCACTTGCCTAAGCAGGCGCTTAGTCCAGAGGTATCTTGCTGACTCAGCATCTCACATTTTCATCCTGACTATCCACCTATGCTGACATTTGCACTGATAGTGCAATAGCACTGATACAACTGTTGTCATGGAGCATGTTGTCACTCAGTCAAGGAAGTGACGCCAAAGTCCACTGGTGATCATGTATATTCAATGTCATGTGTTCACAGAGAAAGACGTTATGCCCATTTATCTTGCCTATGTCATTTACACAGCAGGAAAAAGTCATGAGGTTATTAAGTTTTTACTTCTGGGTGTATGACTTTTCAATAATCACTGTGGCAAAATGGAGATTCCGTGAAATACTTCTGCTGCCAACCAAATCAGCTGTCGCTATCAGCCATGTGCAGATGCATACAAGAAGAGCATCACCACTGCTTGTGCGATGGACTGGTCATGACATTGTGCTCATTTAGGCTTGTGTATGCAGCAGATATCTTCTTAGAAATGAGCAGAGTGAGTCTGTCCCTTTAAGGAAAACAGTACTCAGTATTTTCTACTAGGAGTTTTTTCATTCAATTAGTGATTAATGACTGAGATTTTTAAAAATGAAACCAATCAACAATTGTGACATTTCCATGACTTGAACTAATAGCATCCAAATTACCAGGACCGGAAAACAAAAGAATGCTCTACTACCTATATGTATTAATCTAAACTGATCTGATGATGAAAATATGTAATATAACCATTGTTAAATTTAAACAATAAAAAAATATTAAAAAAAAAAAAAAAGAATGCTGTATGAATAAGGATGTATCTAAAGTACAAGATGGACTAATAGATTTTGATTTCCCAGACCACAGGAGCTGCACATTCTCAGGGCACAAACCTCTAGGAGCTCTCACTTGTTAGAGTTTGGGGAGGTACTGAAGAGCAGCAACTAGTACCTGAAAAGCCTTCCTTTCTCAATGAAATACCTTTGTGATGCCTTTATCAAATATACATTGCTTGCCGGGCGTGGTGGCTCATGCCTGTAATCCCAGCACTCGGGAGGCTGAGGCAGGAGGATTGATGCGAGTTCGAGACCAGCCTGGGCTACAAAAGTGAGCTCAGGACCAGCCTCAACTGCATAGTGAGACCCTGTCTCAAAAAGACAAAAAAAAAAAAAAAACAAAACAAATATACATTGCTCACAACATTGTACTGAAGCAGATCAAATGAGAAGCAAATAAGAGAATGCCTTGTCTTCTATTTCACCACACGTGCAAGCATCAGAAAAAATTAAGAATTATTGCTCTACTGATTAAATACTTCATGGTGGAAGGTACTGTCCTTTTTACTAAAGTGTGTTTTTTAATGGGTTGGAGGTGTAGTTCTATGGTGAATGTAGTAACTTGCATGAGGCCCTGGGATCTGTCTCCAAGCCCGCAGCCCCCTCACCTACGCCCAACCCCACGTACTCATGAGATTTAACACATCATGATAGGCATTCTACTGCCAAATGAACTAATTTTTTTTTTTTTTTTTTGCCTTTTTGAGACAGGGTCTCGCTATGCAGTTCAGGCTGGCCTTGAGCTCACTTTTGTAGCCCAGGCTGGTCTCAAACCCACACCAATCCTCCTGCCTCAGCCTCCCAAGTGCTGGGATTACATGAACTCATTTTTAAATGTCTTCAAATTTTATTTCTGCCTCAATAAGAGTCAGTAAATATGACCCTTTTAAAGTTCTACAGTGATCTTCATGAAGTAAAAGAACTATGAAACCCAAACCTTTAGAGCTAGATATTCTTATCTATGAAGAATCAAAAGTGTCTTATAAGATGAGTGCAACGCGGCCTTCAGTTGTACGGCTAAAATGAGAGAGAAGAGAGAGCAGCAGGGATGGCTCTCTAACATCCTGCCCAGATTCTCAAAAGAGCACTCTCCCTTCCTCTGTCCTCGGTCCATTTACCCTTGACTTCTCCCCGACCAGAAGCGACCCTGCTGGTCTTGTGGCCATGGGAAGAAAATAGAGATGAAAGAGTGAGGGGCGTTTTCAGTGCCTCTGTTCTTGCGCTGTTCACAGTACTATGTGCTCCGGACATTTTCACATCTATGGAAACCCTTCCTAGCTTATATGGGGCACAGAAGCCATGTGATTTACAGAGGAGGTTGGAGTCGCTTAGGGTGAGCTCCAGGCTCTACTCCCCACCCTTCTGTGATCATGGGCTGGCAGTTTTCCTGCACTGGTTCTTAGGAAGCTATTAGTCCATCGAGTCATGGAAATCTTCCATTGGTTATTTGGTTTCATTTTTAAGAATCTCATCAATGAGATAGAGACACAGTTCTTGCTCCTGTAGGAGACACAGAGTAACTCCTAAGATCACTGCTAGGTTTCCACAAAACACGTATGTTATTCGGCACCCAGAACACACTCAGAAACTTTAGTTCTTCCCACTCTCCCCACTACATTTTGACCTTGAATTCCACTCCCACTTCCTAGGGAACTAGGGAAGAAAAAACTGGGGAGACAGTGGAAACATGGTCTGTGTTCCCAGAGAGCAGAGATGACAGTTCTGGCCACCATTTCTCCCTCTTTTCTATGCGCTGAACGAAGGGGCCTGCAAAGCCCTCTGTCCCTGTGATTTATCTCTGACAATCAGCAAGAAATGCTGCCTTTCTGGAGGAAGAGGATCCTGAAATCAAGCCCTGGGAGGCCTTCAGCCTGAACGCTGCTGCTCCAGGCTAAAGCTGTTCTGGCTTTTGTCCCAACAAAGTATAATGTTCTTACAAGACTCCTTCAGCCTAAAGCCCAACATCAAAATGCTTCCCTGTCGAACAAGATGAGACATTTCTGAGACAGACATATGGCGACTCTGGCAGAGCTCCAAATGCACTGCTGAAACATGTGCATCCCATACATAGGACAGCAGGAGAGCCTTGTGGAGTCGCCTGCTATCTCTGTCTCTACAAGTTCTGGCTGTCCCGCATCTGGTGAGGACCTGACCCAGTGGCTTAAGACAGGACAGCAGTAATGGGAAAAAGTGCTGGGATGGAAACAAGATCCCAAAACCAAGCCACAAGGCTGCGGCAATAAATGGCTTCACAGGGAGTGTGCTCCAAACCCTAGAGTCTACAATTCCCTGTCCAAGAGTCCCCAGGGAAAAGAGCCATGTTTTATGCAGTGTCTTGCAGCCCAGTGAAGCAACCTCTTCCCAGTGCGGTTACTCTGACCCTGTCCTCCTTTCCAGGCACTAAGAACTATCCCTCCAGGAGACCACACGCCACAACCCCAGCACCTCCACAGGGAGGGGCCCCAAGCCTGCAAAGTTGTTCTATTGCCTCATTAATAAACTCTATTTTAAACAATGAATAAGGTTTGAAAGATCTCATAGAGTTAGGGCAAAGAGGAGTCAACAGATGACTGCCTCTTAAAGCAATGGGATTCTAAATTTAAAAGCATAACCTAGATTATCTACTTTTCTAAACCCCTAAGTGAGTTCTCCAGCAGGATCTGCCCAGCCTCAATCTTTTTAACAGAAGGTGAAAATTGCCATGCAAGTCATTTCTAATGAAATTTTGGGCAACTCTTAAAGTTTAGAATCAAACAGAAACATTCCGCGCCTTTGGACTATGCCTTGATAAAAGTGGAGCATTATGCGTGCTGTTTTCCACTGCCGTCTATGAGAAGACACAGCACATAAAGTATCCTCGGTGAGAAGGTGGGTAGTAATAAGCCTGTCTCCCATCTGGGCCCCTGGTAAAAGAGTTCTGAACAAGCAAGATGAGAGAAAGCTGCACCAAAGCAAAGGGTCAGACCAGGCTTTCGAAGGATGACCACTGCAGGCACAAGAAGCTTAAGCCACAGAGAGAAAGCAGTGCAGGCAGATGTCACACAGTGCGAGCCCTGAGTCAGGCTCACTTCAGGCACAGCCGAGGAGGATAAGTGACAAACTGGGAATATGGCGCCTTAGCAAAGTGGCACTATGGCGGGGAAAGAGGTGACACTCTACACATGGTGTTGAAGAGCGTGCTGCCTTTGCCAGAAGGAAAACGTAAAAATAAGGACATGTGTACATGTAGGTTAATTACCTGTAGGTTGAAGACAATAAGGAGAAAAGAGGAGCCAAAAACCATTGAGAATAATTACCTAGGAAAGACTGTGTGGAGTGGAGTAGAAAGATAGAAAGGAATGAGGTTTCTCTGAACCTTTGTATATAGCTTTCACTTTGGAACCATTCTGAGTTTATATATTCCAAAGGTTAAAATAAATCACCGAGGATATCAAAAGTCAACCTTGGAATTGAATGCAAACAGAAACAAATAATCCTAACTGCATATCAAATTAAAACAGCTGCATACTGAGAAAAAAAATCATTCCTAGTCATTGGAATAGCATGGGCAATAAGAAGAAATGCAAAGGAATGGTGAAATGTACAACTTGGCTTGCTGGTATGAGTAGTGTAGTGTTGTCTTTTTGAAGCTGTTTTGTTTGTGTTGTGGTAATGTGTAAGTAAATGAGTACAGCTAGTGAGCCAGGGCTTTCACTGTGAGGGGGAGACAGAAATATAGAACGAATCAAGCTGGGGGAAGAGGCTATGGTACTCGGCATGAATGGGACGGTACATAAGGACGTCAGCGAACAGTAGCTTCTTGCACACGTATTCTGTGGTGTCCACATCAAAGTCACCTAGCAACACGCTCCTCAGCTATATCATTCATGTTAAGTGTAATTGACTGGAAGAATGTGTCTGTGTGGTTTGTGTGTGTGTGTGTGTGTGTGTGTGTGTGTGTGTGTCTGTCTGTCTGTCTGTCTGTCTGTCTATCCATATGTGTCTGTGTGTGTGTGTGTGTGTGTGTGTGTTTCTATAGCCTACTTTACACTAACACAAGCAAAATTCCATGAGAAGCGCTGATTTCAGGCCTGGGCGTGAAAAGCCCGCTATAACTGATGCCAGATAACAAGTGAGTGCTAAAAACTGCAATGGTAATAAACTGCTACATTAAAAATATAGAAGTTTAATCTTGATATCTAAAATATAGGAAGGGGGAAGGGGAGGAAAAGGGACAGCAGACAGAAAGGGGAAGGGACAGAAGGGTTGGGTGGGCAACGAAGGGGAGAGGCAAGGGTACCACAAAGCCCTAGGGTCACTTCCATCAGACACCAAAACTGGCCCACAGCCTGCAGTGTCCCAATTTTGGCAAATGCCCTGAAAATACACTTGACAATTAATTTCCTTTTCATAACAACTTTATCTTTTCCATTGCAAGAACATTTCTGAGGTTCCAGTTAACCAAGAAATCCAGTGAATCAAAGTTTCAGTTTGTTTCTTTCATTGCAGACTCAGGAAGAAAATTCGAGAATATGTTGTATCAGTTCTGTAGGGGTACATAGCCACACCCAACAAGCATTTACTAATAAGCCTGGGGTTTATGGTGTGATATTAATTTGTCATATTTCAGATATGAATGAGGATAATTTCACTGAGAAATGTTGATATCTCAGGTATCTCCTATGTCTTTAATTTGATTTTCTCAGTATCATAATGGTTCTGAAGTGTTCAGGGGCTACGTCTAAGACTCATTGCATTTTCCTCTGCTAGTTTTATAATACACTATGCAGCAAGATGTTGATCTCTAAACTAAGCAGTCAGGGTAAAAATCAAGCAGGACAAGTGTGGCCATCTGTGGGTTAGAATGCAATCCACTGTGTGGCTGTAGCCCGGGAATCGACTATGAGTCTTCATGCTCGTTGTGGGAGAGTCAGTGGCTTCCCCCGGCTCTGACCACTACACCTTCACAGTACCCTCTACCCAGGTGAGGACTGTCTCTAGATGTTGCCAAATATTGCCTGGGAGAGGAACGAGGCAAAGCGACTTCAGTTTCAGAGGTACGGTGGTCACCCAAACAAGGAGCCAAATTAGGAACGATGAAATAAAGTTAAAACCGCGCTACCTTCAGTTGGGAATTTACAACTCTCTTCTTCTACAGAGGTGGTGTGAGAGGACAGTGCTGACTAGAGTGCTAGAAACACTCTACCCCCCATGACTTCGCTCAGCCATACGGTTCACCCTCCATACGAAGGGCTGTGAGCCATCCCTACCCACCCTCAGAATCAGGGACAGCATACCATCATCCACGCCTCAGCCTGGGCTGCTCTAACAAAGTGAAGGTCATGGCAGGAGTGGTTTAACAGCAGCCCTTCCTCACAGTTCTGGAGGCAGGGAAATCCAGCATCTCAGGGGCATAACCTATTTGGCCTCTGATGAGGGCTCTCTTCCTGGCTCACAGATGGTGATCTCACTGTGTCCTCACTTGGCAGAGAATAAGAGAGAGGAAGCGACGGCTCCGGTTTTTCTTGCTGTACTGACACTAATCCTACCACCAGGGGTTTACCCTCATGGCTCCATCTAAAGCTAGTCAGTGCCCAAGGCCTTACGTCCACACGCAATCCTGTGGAGGGGCAAGGCTTCTCAACATGACTTGGGAGAGGAAAGGAGGATAAAGGATGAGCCTATAGCAAGGTACAAGGACACAAGGACAGCGGTGCCTCAGGAATCACGAGCGAACTGACTTTTATCAGTGCTGGCCATATGCTGAGCAATTTGAGATTTTGTTTCCTTTTTACAATCCTCTTTTTGCAAGAATAGGAAACTAGGGTCCCAGGAAGTAATACCCCTACACTAGCAGTGCCAGTAAGTGGCAGCACCAGCCTGTGCTCTCATCCACTACTCCGCACTTCCTCGAGAGAAGCAGATTGCCATTAGAGGCCAGTGGCCCTTCTAGAGATCTTTACTATAAACTGATACAAATCTTACCGTATTTCCCAACATTGCAGTGTGTGTCCAGGTAGGTGCTACCAAGAGGAACCATCTTGCTTTAAAAAAAATAAATGCATGTTCAGTATTTTATGTTGACAAATCATCCTGGGCTTCTCCTTCCTCTCCCCTTCTCACTAGTCTACTGACTACTCAGATGCTCCGTCCTGCCCACTTCTCGTCTTCGGTTCCTTCCTGCAACTGTTTATGGCACAGCACATTACAAATTAGTCACAATATACACGTGCAAAAAAGGTGACAGATACCGCATGGCTCAAAGGTGTTTGTTCAGGTAGAAGTATTAATTTTTAGTCACAATTCTAGGATTTTTACATAAAGCTTCTATGACTATAAACAATTTCAAGAACTTTCAGTCTGGAAGATTTTAGGACTTAGTGTTTCTCAACACCAAATGGTGCCATACTCCATATATTGTTCTCCAGATGCCCAAATCAAAGTTTATTATGTCAGTATCTTAATGTACTGACATACAATTTAAATGCATATGCACACATACACACATATACCCACATGCATACCTTGGTTCCAAGAGCCATATGCAGCCCACAGAGCCAAAATGCAACCAGGAATTGAGTAAACAAAATTCACCCAATACCAAAAGTCCAGGGCATGATGACTTCCAGTCGCTAAGAGACCCATTGGCTTCCAGTCCTAGGTCATGAGCCTCAGGATTTGCATAGTGCCTGTGAGTGCCCAGACTGAACCAAAGCCCAGAAAGGAGACCAGAGCTCCTCTGAGGCAGCAGGCCCGCTAGTTGCTCCTCTGTTTAGCTCTATTGGTAAACAATGGCGTGGATTTTACCCATGCCCGTCTGTGAGCAATGGAATGGTTAGGCTGCTTCTGCTCCAGATCTTTGCAGCAGTTTTTGTCAGAGTTGGACTGAGGTACTCAAGAAGACTCTCGTCCCCCAAATGAATCTATACTACACGCCCAAAAGCCTCCCGCTAGCTGCTTTTCCTAAGATCTATGAATTATATACTCTGGGTAAGAACGTAAAATGGGATTCTTATGACCCCGGAGTACATGAGCACACTCGACTCCTGGAGAGATCTCCCGCATCAAAGCAGCAGTTGTCTGTGAAGGAGCATAAGAAAGACAGCAAGCATGGGGATGGACGGCCTGGGGCGGGCCCTGCGCAGGGGACAGGCAAGTTAGCAAGGGCTTTGCCAGCACAAAAAGTGCCCAACCCAAGTGCTCTGATCCCATCTTGAGGATGCAGAACGTTTTTATGGAAGAAGAACAACATTAGTGCCCAGGAAACTGGAAGTTTAGCAAGTGTTCAACGCTCAAGCTTAGCGCCCTACTAAGCCAGCCATCGGCCTTTAAGCAAATCACATCTGCTATGAAATCTGTTCATCCTTAAGACAAAAGTGCAGTTGATACTGCGAAAGGGAAAGAAACCATTTAAAGGGAAGGAACAACTGGGATGAAGAGAAGGAGAAAAGAGAGAAGGAAGGGAAAAAGATATATATATATATATATATATATATATATATATATATATATATATATATATATATAAGCTTGGGCAATTGTACTGGTATTTTTTTGTGTGGGACCATCATTCGAACTCACGACCTTGCATTTACCAGATCTTGTACCACAGATCTATCTCTCCAGCCCCTTGTACTGGAATATTGAAAGAAGCAATGGATACTTAAATGTTTGTCTCTATTTATTCATTTACTTGTTTATTTTTATTTATTTATTTATTTATTTATATATTTATTTATTTATTTTGAGACAGGGTCTCACTACGCAGTTCAGGCTGGCCTTGAGCTCACCTTTGTAGCCCAGGCTGGTCCTGAACTCCTGCCTCAGCTTCCTAAGTGCTGGGATTCCAGGCATGTGTCACCGCACCCGGCCTGTCTCTTTTTATTTTTTTATCAGTTTTTCATGCTTCTATCTGATAGGCTGCACAACTAATTTGAAGACAATAATAGTCCTATAACAACTACTGTTGGATTCCAATAGTTTTGTTTAATGGACTTCTGTATCATTTCTAATTTTGTGTTTTTAACTACTTGCTGTTCTCTCTTAATTTTTTTAAAACTAGTCTGTAGTAATTCCAATATACAGAGCCACCTTACCTTCAATGGGGGGCCAAACACATTCGTTGGGACAAAGCTATCTGTTTTAATAAATGATGCTGGAAAAACCAGCTCCGCACAAGTCAAAGATTAAAATTGGACACACATGTTTCACCACATACTAAATGAAGTTCAAAGTGGATCAAAGGTCTAAATATTAAAACAGAAACACTAATTCTTCTGGAAGGCAAACTAGGTTAAAAAGAAGTTTTAAGACATTGGTGTAGGCAAAGACTTTATGAAGGGCTGGGGAGATAGCTTAGGGGTACAAGTGCCTGCCTGGCAAGTGCAAGGTTCTGAGTTCGATCCCCGGTTCTGCAAGTGAACAAACAAAACAGACTTTATGAATAAAACTATCACACCAGAAGTATAACAAAGAATCAACAACTGGAATCCACTCTTATTAAAAAGCTCTGGCACAGCAAGAGAAACAACAGAGTAAAGACAACCCACCAGGAGGAAAAACTGTTATTCAGCTGCTCCTCAGATAAAAGATTACTATCAACAACATATAAATAACTGAAACAAATCAGGCATCTCAAATTTAAATACCAAATCCCAAAATAGGCATCTGAGATGAATATGTGCTTCTAAAATGAAGAAACACAAACAGCAAATAAATACATGAGGAAATACTCAACATCGTTGGTAATTTGAGAGACGCAAATAAAAACAACACTGATGTTCAATTTCATTCCTGAAAGAAGAGCTATCGTCAAGAAATCAACAAATAATAAATGCTAGGGAAAAGGAACCCTTCTCCACTGATGGTGAGAGTGCAGCCTGGTACAGCCACTGTGAAAATCAGTGTGGAGATTCCTCAAAAACTAGGACTGGAGGTCCCATTTGACCCAGCTATTCCTCTCCTGGGTATTTTCCCAGAAGAATTAAAAACATCACACCAATTTCAAAAAGATTTTAACTAATAAGTATTCAGACAAAGGTCTGCTATCTAGAATTTATAAAGAACTAAAAACCGTGAGGGTCCCAAAATTCCAAGACCCAACCAAGAAAAGGGCATCTGACTTGAACCCACACTTTTCAGAGAAAGAAATTCAACAAGCCTATAAATGCATGAAGAAATGCTCCACATCACTAGCCATTTATAAAATGCAAATCAAAACAAGACTTAGATACCATCCCACCCCAGAAAAAATGGCTACCATAAAGAAATCAACCAACAGCAAATGTTGGAGAGGTTGTGGAGAAAAAGGAACACTTCTCCACTGCTGGCAAGAATGCAGACTGCTGCAACCATGATGGAAAGCAATGTGGAGACTCCTTAAAAAAACTACAACTGGAAATCCCATTCAACCCAGCTATCCCCCTACTGGCAATTTTTCCAGAAGAACTGAAAACATCATATCATAGTGATATCTGTGCACCTACATTCATAGCAGCACAATTTGTGACATCCAAATCTTGGAAACAACCAAAATGCCCATCACCTGAAGAGGTTGAAAAAGATGTGGTATTTTCACATAATGGAATATTTCTCAGCTATCAAGAATGATAAACTAGAAGACTTCATATATAAGTGGTTGTATCTAGAACAACAGTTCTCAACCTGTGGGTCCTGACCCCAGCAGGGGTCAAACCACCAAAACACAGGGGTTGCTTAAAGCCATTTCAAATCATAACTGTAGCAAAATTACAGTCTTGAAGTAGCCACCAAAATTATTTTTTGGTTTGGGGTCACCACAACATGAGGAACTGTATTGCAGGGTCATGGCATTAGAAAGGTTGAGAACCACTGATTTAGAACCTGTACTCAGTAGTGATATAAACCAGACCTATATATGTAAATATCATGTAGTCTCCCTAGTTTAAGAACTCAAAAGAAGAAATTTTTTTTAAAAAGAATTATAAAATTAAGAGAAGTTGGCAGAGCTTCTCACTAAGATGCTTAGGCATTTTATACACCCTTAAACTGTCTTCCAGAGTGAGTTTAGATTGCATTCCCCTGGTAACTACTGATAGTAGCCACTTTACCACATGCCTCTTGACCATTTGTAACTTTTTTTGTGAAATGGTCTGCTGAAGTATTTTGTTTATTTTTAAGCTGCGTTTTTTTGTCTTATTGAATTGTAGACTGTTTTCTTTTCATTCAACAATAAAAACTTTATATGCTGTTAAAAAAAAATCACACCACAGCTATCTATGGGCACAATTTGTCACAGCTAAATCTTGGAAACAACCCAAATGCCCATCAATTGGGGAATGGATTAAAAAATGTTGTCTTTTTATACAATGGAGTACTACTCAGTCATAAAAAAGAATAAACTGGAGACTTTCATAGGTAAGTAGACACAACCCAAGACCACACTCATAAGTGAAGTAAACAAGACCCATGTGTCCAGACATAGTATCTCTCTAATGTGAAAACCTGAAAGAGTGGATAAAATCCAAAATACATAATAAATATCATAAAAAGGGAAAAAAAAAATTTTTTGTTTTTGTTTTGTTTTAGTTTTTGAAGTACTTGGGATTGAACTCAGGCAAGGGCTTATTCTATTGAGCTATCTTGCCAGCCCCTGGAAAAAATTGCTCAAAAAAGAAAGTGAAACTTTCTTTTTGGGATGGGAGAAAGGAGAAAAAAAGAAATGGAAAAGTAAAAATATATGCTACTAATTTCTCTTAGTTCATAGAAAAGAAAGGTTTATGCTAATATTATTTGGATAATTAAATGCTTACATCTTGTACTTTGAGTACCTAATTTAAAGATAACAATATGCAATATATCAACCACTGTTATACTCCCACTATCTTATTTTCAAATTTTTTCTTTAAATCAAGAAAGCCTCGTTTGTAGGATCAAATGAACTCCGAAGTCCCTCTAGTCATGAGCACCGCATGATGTGTCTGTCTCGCCTACCCATTTGCCCTTCTGTGAGCACAGCAGTGTGGGCGTGGCCTGCTGTCCACTGAGCGCACGCGTCCACATCTGCGGGCGTCTGTGTGGCTTCCTGCTTCTCCCATAAGAAACTTGAGAGCAGCACCCTCAGAGGCCCTACCCACCCCTCATCACACTGCCTGCTAGGGAGTTAGCACACGTTCAGGGATTGTCAAAAAGATCGTCTGCAGTGTAAACTCTACACAGACACAGATGCTACGATTCATCCTGGGGCTTGGTTGCATCTCAGTAAACTCAGCAAAAGTGGAAAATCTCATAAGTTAGAAGCGCATTAAATACACCTAGCAAAAATATTAGCTCGGCGGGATGGCTCAGTGGTCTAAAGCGCCTGATTGGGAAAGCTGGGGAGGCTTCAGGGACCGCAGTTCGATCCCCAGCACCACATGCTGCGCCAGCCCTGCCCTTGGGGCAGGCTGAGCCAGCCATAAAAATGAGTGAATAAACAAAGAAAGGTTCTGAAACAAGAAATAAAATAAAATAAAATAAAGTAAAATAAATTATTTTTAAAAAATAAAACAAAACATACTTTAAAAAAAATTAGCTTGGCCTAGCCTGCCTTAAAGGTACTCAAACACACACACTGACCTACATTTAAGCAAAAGCATCCAACACAGGGCCTGCTGCATATTAAAGTGCAATACTTCACATCATTGGCTGAAACTTCCGCTGAAAGTGAAACATAAATTGTTTTTAACAGCTGTGCCCCATCATAAATTTGAAAAACAGTGAGTTTTACCATAGTAAGCCATAGATCATCTTTTATGAAGATTACATGTTATCATTTTCACCAAAATAGCCATGGGCTGCCTTTGGCACAGTCTCTCACTGGTAGTGCAGGAAACTTAGAACTGAAAATCTAGCTCTTGAAAAAGCAATTTTGTAGGAGTTCTTGTTTTCTTTTTTCTGCAGCCAAAAATCAAGCTCAGGATGTCGCACTTGCCTGGCCAGTGTCATGCCACTGAGCTATATCTCTGGCCCCTGGCTTCTTCTCTTTTAAAAAGGCATATGGCCTGTATTTTTAAAGCCAAGAATGAAATAGAAAGCTTTGATAAGTTTCTAACCAGAATTCACTGTGGAGTAGACAAATTTAGTTTGGGACATACTCTAACAAAAAATAAAACAAATAAATGTTATGGCTTGTGTCTAGTTGTCCCCACCAAAGCCTCATGTAGTTATGGGGCAGGGACTTCTAGGGTTTGAGATTAACTCATGAGCCACCGGGATTACGAGTCTTAGTACTGCTGGATTCTGGGTACGAGTACTTCCCCCAGCCTGGAGCAAATAGCCTGAATGAAAAGTAAGAGAGACAGAGAGACAGACTTCCCCTCTATAGCCATTCTTGCTGCTACTCCTGCATTTTGCTCTCAGCTGCCACCATGAACTGGTGTCCTCTGCCATGTGCCAGTCTGTCTTGGGGCTAGCTGAGTACGGACTGAAACCTCCAGTAACTGTGAGCTAACCCTTCCCTTCCTTCTCTTTGGGTGTCAGGTATTTGTCCCAGCAATGAGAGAAGAGCAACTGAGACAATCAACTTCCCCCAGGCTGAAGGAAGTGGGATGTATCCTAGAATGCACTATCCCCATATCTCATGTCCCCATTGTGTGCTCTCTGTCTGTCTGTCTGTCTGTCTGTCTCTCTCTCTCTCTCTCTCTCTCTCTCTCTCTCTCTCTCTCTCTCTCTCCCTCTTTTATATATATATACACACACACACACACCTCACTGCTCTTGCCCCAGATTTCTCCTGACGCTGTTGGGGCTAAGCCTGTAACCTAACCAATGGTTAGGGAAGACTGCTCTTCAGGTGAACTGCCCTGGAGTTTGTGCAAAGGCAGGATCCCTGGGCCCTGATCCAGGGTAGGTGAAGCTGAAAGCTCTCGACCTTCTATGGTTCACCCATCATCAGCCAGGCTTTGCCATGCAGCTGGTTTTAAACAATCCAGGGAATTTGCACAAGGTCATTTCCCAGACAGAATGAAAACAGCCAGGTGACTAACCAGCAGTGAGCGGGAGCCATAATTAACAATAGCAAAGTCTTCAAGCATGAAGATTTGGACGGAGTTCAAATAATCACCCAAAGGTTCAAAGATATTCTCAAAACTGTGGAGGCTCCAAATTTAGATGGCCATTTGGCTGAGAACAAGTTGAATGACACATTTTTGGATAGATGCCATACTTTCTATTCTAGGTTGGACCCAAAGACAGGCAAAAGATATAGAAAAAGCACAAACTCTAGCAGACAGTATTCAGTGGATGGGTTGAACAGTGTTTGGACTCATAGAGATATAAACAGAAGGGTTAATAGGGCTATAGTTTGTATCTTAAATGTTGCCCTAAGCACTCTTGTTTCAAAGCCTTCTCATCGACCCAAGAAGGAGCTATGGTGAGGTGGTAGAGCCTTTAGGAAATAGAGTTAAATGGAAAAAAGTAAGATAGTTGGGGCTGTGCCCTAGGAGGGGACACTGGTGCACCAGTCCTCCTCTCTCCCTTTGCTCCCTTGCTGCCGAGAAGGAAGCAGCCACATAATACCATGCCACCACACATTCACACCATGAGGAACTGCATTACTGCAGGCTTAAAGCAGTAGGACCAAGCCACCATGGACACAATGTCTAAGACTGTGATCAGGAGTAAGCCTTTCCTATTTCTAAGTTGGTTTTTTTCATAGTGATGGAACACTGATTAGTATAGATAAGCAGAAAGAAAGATGGAAGGAAAGAAGGAAGGAAGAAAGGTAGGAAGGAAGGAAGAAAGAAAGAAAGAAAGAAACCTTTATTTCTGTGATGATTAGCCATTCCATAGCATTTCTATTTCATGACAGTGAGAAAAGCTGGTTTTTTTCAGCAAAAAGAGAAATTTAAGTCAAGAATATCTGTGGTATTAAGAAAGAGCGAGAACACTGTGGGTATTGTCACACGCACATACAGCTACATAGCCTTATCAATATAGGCATAGATACAGATAAAGAAGCTAGAGAGAGAAGAAACCACTGCAGGACCAACAGATGTTGATTGTCGCTGGAGAGTCGCAGTCCTGCCAAAGGCAGAGCAAGGGCCCGTGGCAGTCTCACAGTTCTAGGCCCATGCCTTTCCTATGCATGATGATTCAGGTACCCTAGAACAGCGTATCCCTAAAAGGAGAAGCGACAGCTATTTGACAACAACTGACACTCCAGTATTGGGGGGAATACATACTTACAACCCCATCTCTCTCTCTCTGTCTCTCTCTCTCTCTCTCTCTCTCTCTCTCTCTCTCTCTCTCTTTTTTTTTTTTTTTTTTTTTTTTGCACTTCAGTACAGGATGACAAGGTGACAAGGACAACAGGGTCTCGCTACATAGATCAGACTCACAGTGACCCTCCTGTTTTCAGCCTCTCAAGAGCTGGCATTACAGGTGCACACCACCATACCCAGTCTCAATGGCCCTCTCAGTGCACCCCAAGGGCAGGGCCATCACAGCACACCAGGTATCAAACCCTGGCCCCTGTACTCTGCATAAGCAAGCACTTTAGTCCGCTGAGCTACCTGACTTGCTCTCAACCCCATTTCTTCATTGAAAGGAAAACTGCACTGGTTGCGGTCATCTCTCCTATCGTTCAGTGTTAAGGTGCAGCACCTTGCCGTAGCTAGTCATTCGTGGATCCAGCCACCTGATGAAGCAAGTGGAGGTTTCTTTTGGTGCTTGGTTCATTATCTTCCGGAGCTGTTCCATTGAACAAACAAACACTTGTGTCTTCAGGTAAGTAAATGCCCTGAGTGGAGGCACAGAGCTGCTTGTGGGAGTTGAGACTGGAACCTAGGACCTATCCTGACCCATTTTTTTTCTGTGTATTTATGCATTAGTCATGCAGTATGCAAAGCAGCCTGCAGAAGACTGTCTTCTGAAAGGTCTGATCTGGAAGTCATGCATAGAAGGCGTACAAGCGGGGTGGGGAGCCAGCTCGACAGTCTAAGTGCCTGCCTGGCAAGCACAAGGACCCCAGTTTGATCCCTAGTAATGAATGCCATGCCAGCTCTGGAATGCCAAGCATGCCATGCTGGGCACTAATACCAGATGTGGTGGCCCGTTCCTGTATTCCCAGTGCTGGGAAGGTTGAAACAGAAGAAACATTGAGTCTGAACTGCATAGCAACACTCTGTACTAAATAAATAAATAAATAAATAAATAAATAAATAAATGTTTTTAAAAAAAATACAGTATCAGTCAAATAGCTCAGTGGATTAAGGCACCTGCAAGCAGGCGTTGGAGCTGGGGATTCAATCTCTGGGCCTGCAGTGCCAGCCCACCCCCAGGGTGCTCTGAGAGGGCCATGGAGACCGAGTGGGGTGGCGGAAACCTGCAATCCCAGCTCTTGGGAAGCTGTAAACAGATGGATCACTATGAGTCTGATCTAGTAGTGAGACCTGAACATCCTGTAAACTCTTCCCTAAAATATGGATAGATAGATAGATAGATAGATAGATAGATAGATAGATAGATAGACAGACAGATAGGCAGACAGACAGACAGACAGGCAGGCAGGCAGGCAGGCAGACAGACAGACAGACAGACATTGAAAAAAGAAAGCTTACAAGCATGCTCCCATGAGCTGTGTGTGGTGCTTGCTTGTACTGGCTGTTTTTTGGTTTGGTTTGGTTTTTTAAAAAATAAAATAAAATAAAAAAACTGTGCCATGGAATCTTGATCCAGCCATTCCCTTTGCTGTGAAATTTCAGCTTCTTTTACAGTTTCTTCCTCCTGACCTACACAATGACTCAACCTAGAAAGTATGAGGAAAGATGAGCATTGTGCCTCCACAATCGGATTAAATAAAACTCACATTTAATGAGGCTCATCTCTACACTAGGCAGATACAAGATACCAGGTGTCATTGATCCCTAGAATGACCTTGAAATATATGTACTATTTCCCCTATCTTACAAAGCGAGAACCTGGGACATAAACTAGAAGTCAAAATGTAACATACTTACCAATTTCTTTGTGTGGTTAAGTGTAAAATAGAGGGTCAAGGGAATGGATACGTAATGCATGGAACTGAGGACGGTGAAGTCACAGTGCTGAAGGCCACCCAGGAATCTCCTAAGAACTCGAAAGTACAGGAGTGTGGCAAGGATTAGGGCTCTCTTCTTGCTCTTTGGTAGAAGAATGGGACATGTCTCAAACTGCCTTGTGGGTTTCTCCCTGAAAATGAGAGCATAACGGCCAAGGAGACAGAGCTGGAGAAAGCCCTGGATCCCCGGATGATTTACATTAAAAATCCCCAAGGAGAGCAACCCAGGACAGAAGGACACTGAGGAAAGTGATCACGGGAAACAGCTAAGAGCTCAGACTGAGTTCTAGGAAGAAGCTAGAGCAATTTTGAGAGTTTGAAGCAGGAGATCAAAGGCAGGTATTGTGTTTTGTGAGGCAGTGTCAGACTTAGAAGCAAAAAAATGCCGACTGCCCTGGATGCACAGAGCTGATCCCAGCCTCACAGCCACAGTTCAAATCCCAGCTTCCCCACTTACATGGTAGCAAGTCACCTGTCCTCCTCAGACTCGTGACCCAGAAATCAGGGCCTACCAATAAAAAAAAGTTGCACTGACAATTTCACAAGGCCTTCTGTATAAAGTGCCCAGCATGTGAGATCTGGGTTGGACTTGGGGACATCAAAGGTAGCTCACTTTTGAAAGAGATATTTGAGAAAAACAAGCTCTCACAATTTAGATATACAATGTTGCCCAGGAGTCTCATATGTTTGACAGCGATTGGATTGAGGGACACTGCGCTCATGAGGAAATCAGTCTGTTGATGAGTTCATAGCTGAACGCACTCTTAGGAGGTGGGGCCCGCTTAGAAGAGGCGGGTCACGGGGGGCATGGCCTGGAAGAGTGCACTATCTTCTCAGCTGGGCTGCCAGCCCCGCCCCAGTCAGGGACTGAACCCACTGCAGCTGTAAGCCAGAATAAATCAAGGGTGTCCAATATTGTATCCCTTGCAAGAAAACTGACTAATACTTGAACAGCAATGTAAACTATGTTTCAGTGCATCCTTGGACTTTGGATTTGTCTCTTGCCTTCTCAAAACCTGTCAACATGGATGGCAGGTTTGGAAGGGAGTCGTTATAGGACGAACCTTCCTCCAACTTCTGTAGAACATATTATTGTTCCCATTCATTTAACTTCCTATCTAAAATTTAACCATACAAGACACAACAAAACTTTAAGCGAAATGAAGACATCCATAAACTGGGAGAAACATGGACCCAAAGCGTAGACTTCAAAGGCTTTCACTCATCATCAAAGAACAGCAGCGCGCCAGAGTCAGAAAAGAAGTACACAAGGAGCAAAATGGTAGAAAGTGAGGATGGAGTGTTAGATTAAATATCATTTTGCAAGGCTCAGTCAGAACTGCAGATACCATCTTACCTGGAAGGAGAAGGCTGACCTCAGAGAGCTGTGAGCATATTCAATTCCTCTCTGTGGTATCTATGTGTACGATGTGCAGGAGGGAGAGCAGGACAAGGTGCTGGGTGGAAGTGTGGGCTAGGAGGGCTCGGACCCAGGAGGAGCTGTGCAAATGGATTCCAAGTCAGTTTTAAAGCTTAGGCAAAAAATTTCCTAATGAATTAGATATGGGGAACACATGGAAACAGAAGTGAAAGGTGGCGCCCGCGACACTGCCTGGGTATCGCCACCTCTGCAACAGAATCATCCCCCTAAACTGAACATCTAGATTGTTTCGAGAAGTTTTGGGATTCTAAGGCAGTGTATTTCCTGTGCTAAGTTTAAACAATAAATTTAAATTCCTATAATAAATGTCATAAACTCTACCTAATTTTAATAGTTTTCTTATTAATCTTGAACAGCCTTAAGCAAAAAGAATTCTTTATGTCTTTGCACATATTTCTTTTCCATTTATCATTTCCCTTTGAACTTAATAACTTGTGCTGTAATAATTTTTTTAAGGTTTATGTGATAAGATTTGTTGCTTTTCCTTTTACAAGTCCTGGAGCTTTTTTTTAAGCTTAAAAGTGGAACATAATAAGAGATACATATCAGAATCTTTTTTTAGAAGTAGTCCTTTAAGCTTTAAAAAAAATTGTTGTATGGCTACTGTTCTGTTTTGGTTTTCTACTTCTTCTTGAGTCAACTTGGTGATTTACACATATAAGGAAATGACTGGTGTATGCAAGATTTTTAGAATCATGAGCATAAAGTAGTCGCCCCTAGTGCTTCTTTTGCTCTGTAACTCATCTTTCACTCTTCCTTGTTTCTAATATCAAATATTTACATTTTTGTTATCTTTATGAGTTATATTTCTCTATCTTACTATATTAAAAGAAATATCTATTACACTTAGTGATCCATCATTTTAATACTATATATTAACATGTTGTAGTAGAATCATGTTAGACATTCTAACTTGGCATTAACTTTCAAAGTGTCTACCTCCCATCAAGAAAAGGATAAAGAAAATATGCCCCCCTTGGTGTGAAATGGAATATTATTCAGCCTTTTAAATGAAGTCAATTCTGTCATCTACAATAATCTTCACCAATCTGGAGGACAATGCTAAATGAATAAACCAAGCATAAAAAGACGACCATGGCACATTCTCATTGAGGTGGCAAATGTAAAACAATTGAACTTAAATAAGCAAAGTGCAGAATGGTATTTACCAGAGGACTGAGGGAGGGGGAGTGGAAAGAAGTTAGTCAATGGTACAAACTTACAGTTAGACAGGAGGAAAAATAAGGATTTGAAGGGCCAGCCAAATAGCTCAGTGGATTCAAGTGCCTGGGCTGGGGATCCAATCCCCAGGGTCCGCAGTGCCAGCCCCACCCACCCCCAGGTGCACTGAGACAGTAATTGAGATTGGGCATGTTGGTGTGTGCCTGTAATCTCAGCTCTTGGGAGGCTGTAAACAGGTGGATCACTATGAGTCTGATCTAATAGTGAGACCCTGAACATCCTGTCGACCTTTCCCTAAATACAAAAAAAAAAAGATTTGAAAGCATTCTTCTTGCATCTGTGGGTATTCATTTTTTCTGATTCCTCACAGTTCTCTGTTTAATTCTTCTCTACTTTTATTGTTTATTTCTGAAAGCATTCAGAGCAATGACATTTCCTGTGAGAACAACACTGGCATAAGTTTGCTATGTAATATTCTCATTGCTGGTTATTTTCCAAGTAGTCTATTATTATGGTTGTGATTTGTCTTTTAGTCCAAGAATTATTTAAGGGTTTTTATTTTAATTTAAAACTTTTACTGTTGATCTTTTTGTATACCATGGTATGGTTTAAGAAACTCCTCTGGTTAAGTCCCGGGGAAAGAATGTTAAAAGAAACCAAATATGTGAACAGCTGTGAGACATATTGAAAATGTATACATGTTGACCCACCTCTTGCAGCCGTGCACCCCTGAAGCAGATGCTGCCAGCTGCACAGCTGGCGCCTTGCAGCCAGCATGAGACAGATGCCGGGCTCCTTCTGACAGGAGTCACGTGGGAACCCTCTCAGCAACCATCATCTGTTCATTCTTAAATATCCCCAAGTTTTCAGTTGCATGTCTCCTCTTCTGGATGAAACATCCAGGGAGATTGAGCCAAGATCCTGTGCTCCCGTGGCTCCTTTTCTGGTTGCAAGATCTACTGCCAACTTGGCCCCACAGCTGTCAGAGGAAAAGGATGTGGTGGTGTTCAGAGCACATAATAGCACCTACCGCACAGCAAGGTGGAGAGCTCCAGGTGCCTCAGGACCAGAGGAAGCCTTCCCTTGCTTGGACTGAGACACAAGAAGCATGAAGAAGAGCAGGGCCTTAAGTCCCTGCAGGCTTCTTAACGATAGGCTGCATGGGAGTTTGCACAAAAACTGGTCCCTCCGTGAGGCGACCTCAAGTGGCCTTTCAATAACAACAGTTTCCCCTTGAAATTTTGCCACATCCCTAAGGAACAAAAACTCCTAGCAGGATATCACTTTAAATGCATGATTGTGTGAGGTTCCACTTGACTCTAACCCAGAGGTCAGCTGGGGGCCTCCTGCCCCTTGCATGCTTGACTTTTTTCCTTGGATTACTGTTCGTCACATGTGTTGCTTCAGGTCTGGGGAAGTCCAGAGTTGGGTTTCTACCCGTACCTCTCCTTCAAATTCAGTAAAATCAGCAAAACACAGTGTCCAGTTCTGCCAGTCCATCCTCGCAGTGGTTCTCAACCTTTCTAATGCCGCGACCCCGCAATATAGTTCCTCGTGTTGCGGTCACCCCAAGCCAAAAAATAATTTTGGTGGCTACTTCAAAACTATAATTTTGCTACAGTTATGATTTCCGATGGCTTTAGGCACCCCGTGTTTTGGTCGTTCAACCCCCACCGGGGTCGTGACCCACAGGTTGAGAACCACTGCTCCACAGGCAGAGCAGCCTTTCACACACATCCTCCGGGGAGACCCGGTCACACCAGTGTCCTCTGGTTACTGGGGAGAAGTAACAACAGCAGGGAGGAAATCACAAAGCAGCCGTCAGGTTCAGCCCACTTCCTGCTCCTTCTCTTCCCCCATGCCTACCTCCTGAAGGCCCCAATTCCCCAGCTCCGGTTCTTTCCTCTTTGGTCTTTAAATGATTTTCTCCTTGAGAAACTTTGACATCAAGCCCTGGAAGGTTGGTTTCCACCCAGGTGAGTTAGCAGGACATTTTCTCTCCTTTTTTTTTTAATTTAAGAGAACAAAAAATAGCTTAAAAAATTAGAAATGATACATAATTTCACTAAACAAAAGGATAGGTTATTATATTATATGTTGTTGTCTTCAAATTAGTTGTTCAAATTACTGGATAGAGCATGAAAAATTGGTCAAAAATATAAAAAAAATTTAAAAAGAAAAAAAATGTAAGAATTGACTTTTCCTTTCCATGACCAAAAGAAATCAGCAATACAATTACTCAAGCTATTCTGTGTACACACACACACACACACACACACACACACACACACACACATATATATATACACACACACATATATATATATATATATATATATATATATATATATATATATATCTTTTTCTCTTCCTTCTTTCTTTTCTCCTTCCCCTCATCCTAGTTATTTTTTCCCTTAGAACAATTTCTTTCCCTTTCACCATATCTATTTTAGATTTCATTTACTCTTTCGGGTTCTTACACTAGGGAGACAATATGATGTTTGCATTTCTGAGTCTGACTTATTTCACATGTGAGTATGGTCTCTAGTTGCATCCACTTACCTATAAAAGCCTCAAGTTTATCTTTTTTCATAGCTGTTTTCTTAGAGAAAGGAGCTGAGTTACTCTCAGAAAAATTGTAGTCACCACTGAGTGGGTACATCCTCCTTATAATGATAGGGGGAGGGCTGGCAAGATGGCTCAGTGGTCTAAAGCGCTTGCTTAGGCAACTGCAAGGACCACGGTTCAATCCCCGGCACCACATGCTGCGCCAGCCCCACCCCCAGGGCTGCAGCCATAATACAATCAATCAATCAATCAATCAATAAAATAAAGAGTTACATGTGGAAGGCAAAACAAAAAAAAATGACAGGTAGAGCATCAAATTCAAAAACCTTACACCTGGTGACTCTGTAGTTGCTGTTCAATGCAGGTAGAACCCTGGTGGAGTGGGCCAATGGAGCCATGCAAGGTGGTCTTTGCTGTTGATGCATCTAGTCTAGGTGGGCTACATGGAAAACAATAAGTCTGGGAAAGGGAGTCACTTCTGTTGTGAGCTCTAAGACAAGAAGTGTGGTGATAAGAGCTCTGTGAACAAGGAGCCATTGCCCAGGTATGAGCCCTAACAAGGTAGAATCCAACTCTTCTTTCACACTTCAACATACTTTAATCTACACCTAAGGAAGCAGGTGATAATTTTCTTCTGAAAGAATACACAACCATCCTTCTCTCAAAGCAAAATGTGGGGGAGGGTGAGATAGTTCAGTGGACAGGGCGCCTGCTTAGGCAACTGCAGGGACCAAGATTCATTCCCAGGCACCACATTCCATGTCGTTCCTGTCTCCAGGCACACTGAGCTGGCCACCAACTGGGCATAGTGCCACATGCTTGTAATCCCAGCGGTGGGTATGCTGGAAGCAGGAGCATCACTATGAGCTCAAGCTGCATAGTGAGACCCTGCACCAAGTACCCCTCCCCCCAAAAACATCAAACCAAAACAGGAGTAAGTTAGCAAGTGAGTGAGAGACACCAGCCTGAAAAGTAGTTACAAAGCATGAAAGGAAATGGTAGTTAATGGTCTGTGACGCAGCCTTCCTGGAAAAAGACCAGTGGCTGGACTGAGTGACCTTCTAGATAATGTCCATATCTGTGATGCTCGAAGCTCAGGTCATTTCTGTTTTGAATTCACTTGAATGAGTGAGGCAGGAGGAAGAAAAAAGAGTGCCTAAGAGTTAGTGCACAGCGCCCCCAAGGCCACATCTGAGAGTCGTGGAGGAGAAATTAGTAGAGCAAAGGGATAGATGTGATGGATGTCCCCCACAACATCACAAGTGTTCTGTAACATTTGCCACCTGTAAAGTAAGTAGGATTGCATCTCAATCCTTTAAAGGGTGAGATTCACGGGGACGACGTGACTTGCTCAAGATCAGAACGATGTACCAAAATGACAAACCTGGATTTCAACATTGGAGCTTTGCCCTCTGGGTCCCTAGAGCCTTAGACTCCAGATGGAGAGATAGACAGACAGAATCAGCTCAGAACAAAGGCAGATAATGGAAGCGTGCAACAAAAGCTATCATGGCGGGGATGGGCATGATGCGCAATGACCGTGTCACAGGTCGGAGGAAGGGAGCAGATCCGCAGACAGCAAGCAGGAACTGGAGCTGTGTCTGCTGTCAGGAACGGAAAGCAAACACGGGAGCTACATCTACACCGAAACTGCAGTGAGGGAGCCCAAAGCACAAATGCATCCTCAGAGCATTGAGATGCAATGAGAAAGCGCTAAACTGGAGATGGCAAATGATTTTCAAGTTCCAGGGTTTCAATCCACTTGAAAGGTAGTCTTGAGGAAGATGTTCACTTCATTTTGACACTACACAAAGAGTATAAAGCGCCATGATGCCCCTGTCCTGTTGCCTGGCCTCAGCTTTCAGGGCTTCAGCTTCCTGCCTATGGCTTCATGGACAGCAACACAGAGAGCAGAAGTCTGCCTTGGAGCACGCACCCAGCTGGAGGGTTTCAGAAGGCTTAAGTCGCTGTACTTGTTCCACCTGACCACATCCTAATCTGCAGGGCAGCGCCACTGTCAGGCTGCCCATCAGATAGAACATTCCACCTCACAGGTGGATGCATTTCACTGGGTCACCAATAAACTGCAAAGAAATCCCCGTTCCTAGGATCAGATAGTCTGAAATAGCAGAAGCATTAAGAGACTCCTCATTGTTGATTCAGTTCCCCTGCAGAATCGAGAGCAAGTGGGAACTGCGTGTTCAAGAGTCCCTAGTTTGATATTTAAAATCCAGGATCCTCCGTATCCTATAATTAAAATCTAGGTTTTACCCTACTAAACTTACTTATCATTCATTCAGCAGTGGCAATAATAATGCCAATAATAAGTTCTTATGTCAGTACTTTTCGGTTTTTCTTAATGGCTTTGGCATGCTTTATCTCACTTGAGCTTAATGATAACCATGCTGCATAAAGTAGGGCAAGTATTATTATCTCCATTAATGCTAAGAATAGCTAACAGTTTCATGGCCTCTTGCATTTAGCAAGTGCTTTCATACATAGTTTCTCATTGTCCTAGAGGCTGAATTCGTGGTGATAAGGACCACATCTCAACTATCTCCATACCCTGAAGTATCAAAATGACATGCAAGTCATTCAGTATATGACTATGAAGTTTTAAGTTAACTTGAGTCTGGTGAAAACGTCATCAAGTTGATAGGTAGATATTTGTGCCCTTACTTTGCAGGTAGAGAAACTGAGTCTCTGAGTTTCATTGACAGGTGTGAAGTGACGCAGAGACTGTCCAGACCAAAAAAAAAAAGTTGAATTTTCTAAATAACTCCCAAACTGTGTTCTTTCCTCCATATCCATGGACTTGTCTAATTTGGTTGCCTGGTAATCAATCCTGCTGCAATGCAGCTTTTGATAGAGTGAGTCTAGAGCAGGACAGAAGGCTCTAAATCTCTAGCTAGCTTCCAGATGAAGCAGAGCCTACTGGCCCTCAGGCCTCTTGGAACTAGGAAGCCAGGAGCAATTAAGTGTCATTTCCAGAGTAAAAAGTAGAAATGGTATTGCCAGTTATTATATCAATCTTCATCCTGCCCTAGGCATTTCTACACATCTGTACTCATGATTTAACAAAACAGCACTCAGAATTTGGTGTCCCCCCCACACCCCTATATTTCCATATACTTCACAGGGAACTTTTCTGATGCTGTCACACTTAAATATATCACAAGCAACATTTTATTGTTTTAAGGAGCACACAGCAGGAAAAGCAACTGGTCAAAATTATACTGAAGAAACTCAAAATCTTAACTCCTGTGCTTGCTATACTGACTTCCTTCAAACCTGAGTGTTCTGTTGACTTTATCTTTATATGCTGCCTTTCAGGTCCCTTAGACAGAAACCCTTCCTATCACTTTAGGAAAAGGGACTCCAGAGTCCCTCAGAGTCTACAAAATGCCATTCTGGGAGATGTGGAGAGAAGAAAACCTGACCCTAGGTCATGCTATGCTTGAGTACCAGACGTGCCACCCTGCCAAGCAGGAAGCAAAACAGCAGCCGGCAACCAGGCACCAGACAGACAGGGCTACATGAGCTGGCTGAGAAAACTTCTCTGAGAATGCTATGTCTTTATCAACCACCTTGACTTCACAACAGACATCAGGCAATACTCAGAGTTTGCAAAGAGACCAGATGTGTTAGTAGTCAGGGTCCTACAGCACAACTCAACGAAGAAAAGAGACAGACAGACAGACAGACAGACAGACAGAGATTATAAGGAATATATTGACAGAATTATGGAAGCCGTCAAGTCCCACAGTCTGTAGCCAGCAAACTAGAGACCAAAAGAACCCATAGTGTGGCTACAGTTCAAGCTTGCATGCCTGAGAATCTGAGAATTAAAACAGTTGGCAGTGTAGCTGTATAGCATACACTAGCAAGCTTAAGGCTCAGGGAGAGGTGATACTTCAGTTGAAGCCCAAAGGCAGCAAAACCAAAACAATGTTCCAGCTCAAAGGTAGCCAGGCAGGAGAAATCCCTTCTCACTTGGGGTTAGGTCAGCCTTTTTTGTTCTATCCAGATTTTCAGTGACAGAACTTATTAAGGAGAGCGATCTACTGCACTCATAGTCCACTGATTTAAATATTAATCTCATCGGAAACCATCTTCATAGACACAACTCAAAATAACATTTGACCAGTTGCCCGGGTTCCCCATAGCCCATTCCAGCTGACAGGTGAGATTAACCATCACACTAGAGCAACGGCCACACCCACACACTGTTCAGGTGCCGGAGCACAGCGCCAAGCCTCCACCCAGGCTGTATGCCACTGTGCATTTCCTTACAGACCCACTGTGTCCTGGGGAAAAATGCCCAGGAGGACCAGGAAACTAGTCCATGGGCCTGCTCACTACCATCCTCTGCAGAGCACTCACAAGATAGTGGCTCTGGGAAGGAGGGCAGAAAGTCACACATCCAACACAGGCAGGGTCCTTTCTGTCGTGTCCATTGGCAAATGCAGGAATGATTGATTTGGAACTTGTCTCTATCCCACTGCTGGCCCCGAATGCTAGCTTTTCATCCCTAAATTTTATCCCCTTCTCCCAATAACATCAACAAAGAAGAGAGAAATTTCTCAATAGATAAAATGAACATGAAAACATGAACAGTAAGGGCCCAGGAGTTGTGCAGCTTCTGAATAGGAAAAAGACAAAAAAAAAAAAAAAAAAAAAAAAAAAAAAAAAAAAAAAAAAAAAAAAAAAAAAAAAAAAAAAAAAAAAAAAAAAAAAAAAAAAAAAAAAAAAAAAAAAGAACTACAAGACCAGAAGGGCCTCTCCTCAGGGGAACACTTAAATCCCCCAACATGGTCCATCTCCAAAGGCCGGTGGAAACACATGCTGACAGCTGCGCTCCAGGAAGCCCTCCGCGACCATGATGTGGTCTAGTTTGGGGTGTCATCAGTCAGAGTCCTTGAGGAAAGAATTTAGGAGTCAAATAAGAAAAGAATATGTGCACTAATAAAAAAAAAAAAAAAAGAATATCATCTGGGAAAAGGAGAAATATGATACTCACTGGAAAAGGGACGAGGTAGCTGAAGTATTTGACTTGCAAAATTCTTTTCCTGGTTCAGTCCTGAAGCAAGCTTGCAGGAATTCCAAACATGGCCACAAACTGGGCACTGCACATGTACTTATGTGTAATACATGATACTCAAAAAACAATTCCAAAACATAATAGGCATCACAGGAGCTACTAAGAAAAATAGAAACTAGCAGCTTCTATTTTCTAAGAAGATGTCATTTTTCACTTGCATGAGCCCATTTAATCTTTACTGTTATTTCTGAGTTATATACAGTATTGTAATTATAGAAGAGGGGACTGAAACTCAATGGGGTTAAATAATAATCTGATATTGTGTGAGTGGAAGGTAGGTGAGTTGGTGTAACTAAGAAAAGCCAACACATCACTCAGTTTTCTTTTGTTATGAATTAAGTTCTAAGAAGAGCCCTTCCACAGTGATCTTAGATTCTGCTACAGAAGCGTGCTGAGAATTGCCAAGGAGACCTTCGAATCTCAGCCTTCTTTTCTGTGATGCCTTTCAACTCAGAAAGAATCTTGGATCTGGGCTGGGGAGATACCCCAGCTGTCTATGCAGCTGCCTGACAAGCGCAATGACCTAGGTTCAATCTCCGGTATTACGTGCCATGCCAGCCCTGCACCATATTGACCACCAAAACCAGATGTGGTGGTGGATGCCTGTAATCCCAGTGCTGGAGAGATTGAGACAGGAGGATCACTATGAGTCTGATCTGCATAGCGAGACCCTGTACCAAATAAACAAATAAATCCTGGATCCTTAAGTACCACTCCAATTCCCTCAATATTGTCCCCAATGTCTGCTTTCAGAAAAAGCCCTGGTGTTAATTATTATCAGTAACTGGTTGGTGGTCTCTCCCAAAAACAACTGCATAGAATCTTCTTCCTAAAAGCAAACTAACCCCTATTGTTCCCTCCTAAAGTATAAGATTTTCTTCCATCAGCAAGAAAATAACAGAAGCAAAACAGGAAGAATCCTCTTCAAACTTACCAGAACCACTGCCACTCCATGGGCCAGTCAAAATTTCAGGGGCAGGGGCGAGAGCTCAGGGGCTAAAGTGCCTGCCTGGCAAATGCAAGGCTCTGGATTCGATCTCCAGTGATTTCCAAAAGCCCCACATTTAATTATCAAGACCAGTGTTCATCTTTCATCTATTTATTCTTCAAGAATTTATTTTTTAGAATTATTTGTAATCAACAAAAAAGTACAAATTTATTGTCCATAAGCATGTTATTCCGCATTTAGTGTTTATTACGAGCCCAGGACTGGAGATTCAGAGAAGAGTGGGACACAGGTCCTGCCCTCCAAGGCCTCATGCTCTCCTCAGGACCTGAGACACACAGAAACACAAAGAATCAGATGAGCACAATTCAAGTCACACCAAATCGTCAGGGCTGGGGGACCTGCGGCCTGTCAGTGCTCAGGTCACAGGTGCAGCCTGAGCTAGAGACCCTCACAAAAGCCTGAGATTGGAGCCAAGCCTTGTGGAATGACCTGGAGCTCCTGGGTGGGGGTAAAAAAAAAAAAAAATCATGTTTCAGACAAAGACTGCTGTAAGGGGCAGCAGCGTGAAGCACACCGGTGGTCAGTGGCAGAAACACAGCGCCTGGAGATTAACCTGCGTCTGCTATGGCGAGCACTGTCACTGAAAAGGAAGTGTCAGCTCACTAACAGCAAGGAAAACATGCAGAGGTTTTCACGCAAAGGACAACCTTGCTCACGGCCCAAGGGCCTAGCACCTAGTAGCTGCACCACTGCGTGCTGACCATACAAAAACTAAGGCTTGGTTTTCAACATATATAACTGGTCTCTTGCGTACACTGGATAAAAGGATAAGACAGGAAGGCACGGCTCCCATCAAGGAGATCTTTTTGAGTTGAAGATTTGGAGAGCATCTATGTGCCTTGCTGTGTCATAAGAACACCCTTCCTCTGGGATGGCTTAGAGGAGAATTACTTGAGTTAGTTCATTGAAGGCAACTTTTTGGGTAGGAAGGAGGATTTTCTCCCCACCAGCATTGTTCTCATCTTTTCTGTGTCTACGATTTTCTACAAATATAGTTTTTTCAAAAGCCATGGACAGACTCCTCTTAAAAGGAACTCGTGGAACTGTTTGATAGGCACACGCGATAAATCCAAAACCCTGAATAGAATGTTATGACTTTCTGAGTGACTTCCTGGAGTTCAGGCAATATTCTTAGCCCTGAATTCCTTCATGCTTGCTAGAGCCCATGGGCAGATCCAGGCAGGATGAAGGGCCTTCTCCTTGGGAAGCTTGCAGGTAGAAGACTGCAGCAGTGAATGCATCCTTCCATATGTTCATGGCCTGCAAGTGGAGAGTCTACTATGACTGGATCAGTGGGGAGGACTCCAACACTGTAACACTAAGACACCAGCTCATGAACTGTTGAAGCATAGGGAAGTCGAGCAATACTTCAAAAGTGATTTATACCGATGTTAGCAGAATGGCAATTTAGTAATGGACAAAAGGAGCAACGAATGCTACGAAAGCATTGTCATGCTTCATACTGAAGTCATCTCAAGACTGGGCCATTTCACCCTAATAGGAAGCACACTGCCAAAGCACAATTTTATATGCAGCTATGAGTCCAGGATACACAAGGTTGAGCTGAACAACACTAAATATGACTCTTAGCCATCAATTGTCTAGCATTGTATGATACTTGTGTTTCCTCAGTTCTCTAGTAAGCACCAGAGGACAAGCAGAGGGAATAAAAGGACTGGTCTCGGTCCTTCCAGGAGTCCACAGCTTTCTCAATGCACATGTGCTGAATCAATACTAGAGAATAAGTGCCTGCAATGCCGAGCTTGCTAGAGATACACGGGAAGATGAGAGACAGGAAAAGTAAATGATTACATGGAGCAGATGGAACTTGAGCTGTGCTTTAAAGAGGAAGAAAGTGAAAAGCTACCAGCTTTTTCTACACAAGAAATAAACTGTGAGAAGACGTGCAGAAGGGAACTTTCCAGCAAGGCACAGAAGAAAAGCAGTCAACCCAGAACAAAGGCTCTGTTCCAGAGAGTGAGTAAGGTAATCACTGGACCAGGAGGCCTTGCTGTCAGCAAAGTCTGGACCTGACCTTTTGCGCAAGGGGGAGCTGCTGACATCTGGGCGTGAAGTGACTGCACAGCCCAGGGAGGTCGCTGAACCACTGCTCTTTGCAGCAGTCTAAATCTGGAACGTCCCCTGAAGGCTCATGTGTTGAAGCTTAGATACTCCAGCTTAGATACTCTCAGTGTTGAGAGGTGAGGCTTTTGGAGAGTGCTAGAGCATGAGGTCCCCAGTTCGTCAATAGATACAATCAATTGTTGAGTTTATATTTTAGTGTTATTTTAGGAAGGTGGTGGGAAATTTAAAAGGTAAGGCCAACTTAGAGAAAGTACATTACTGGGAGCATGTCTTGGGAGGATAGATATGTCTCATCCAGGTGTGTGTGTGTGTGTGTGTGTGTGTGTGTGTGTGTGTGTGTCGCTCCCTTCCTCTCTCTTCCTGGCTGCCATGAGGAGATTGGCTTTCCTCTGCCATCCCCTTCTGCCTTGATGTTTCTGCCTTGTCTGAGGCTTAACTGCAATGGAACCAGCTGACCATGGACTGAAACGTCTGAAACTATTACATGCAATAAATCTTTCTTCTTTTAAGTTGAGTTCCCCCAAAATTTTGACACAGTACTGGAAGCCAACTACCTTAGCCCTTCTCGGGACAAAATAATCAACACTCACAAGCTAAAGCAGAAGTTGATTATAGGTCACAATTTGTAGATATTTTAGTCCATGGCCAGCTGTTTCCCAATTCAGGTGGCACAGCAAAGGGGCATGGCAGAAGACAAACAGTCCATGGCAGGGCAGGCAGGAATCCACAAGGCCTGGGGGCACAGAGATAAATACACATCCTGCTAGGCCACGCCCACAGTGACTCACCTCTTCCAACCAGACTTCACCTCCCAACATCACACTCAGCTATACACCCATCAGAGGACCTATCCAGTGATAATCATCTCACACACGCGGTCCATCCCACCACCCACCTACGAGTGTGCAAGGCTTTAGGGAGATATCTGATATAAACAATAACACTAACACAGTGAAAAGAGGAAACATGAGCTGACATATGCATGAGTAGGACTTGTGGAGTACCACACTTTCTTTATATTTTGCCAAATTCTATATACTAGTCAGGGATTCTCCAGAACACAGAACCAATTTTGAATGCACAAAGGCAGGGCGTGGAATTGGCTCACTGGCCTGTGGGTGGGCAAGTCTGAAGTTTGCAGGACTCGAAATTTGTAAGAGTGAATGCTGTGGCTCAAGTCTAAAGGTGATTTCAATCTGTTATCACTTAGCTTTTCATCAATTGGTGAGGCACACACACACACACACACACACACACACACACACACACATCTTGAAGGATAGCCTGCCTATTGCAAAGGTTATCCACTAATGTAAAGGTTAATCTAATGTACCAAGTATCTTCCCAGCAACGTTTACACTAAGGCCCAACCAACTATCTGGTCCTAAGGCCAAGTGGAGGTGGCGCACAACATTAATAGTCACAGTAAGCAAACCAGCAACCTTTATCCACTCATACGTGCCTCCTCTGCCTAATGGCTCAGCTTGCTGTGGGATACTAAGCCTCCTTGGTCTTGGTGTTCTGATCCTACTCAAGGCAACATTAAAAAGCAAATACTCGGGGCCAGGCAGAGCGTAACTTCATGAGACTCTTGTCTCAAGATTTTTAAAACTTAAATTAAAAATTCAACTAAATTAAAAACAATTTTAAAAAATGATTAAAAGAGTTGGAGAAACAGAGCAGGGGCAAAATACTTGTTGAGCAATTTCAAGGCCTCAGGTTCCACCGCAGTGAGGAAGCAAAAGCAAAGGGATCCAACCACTGAGCCAGCACACCTGGAACCAGTCCTTCAGCCTCCATCAAGACACCTCCATTAGCTCCCCGCATGGACTTTTCCAAGGTTGGTAGCAGCTGCACTTTTCCCCCTTTGTCAGAGTGGTCTCCACATTCTCCCTAAGAATCTGAACCATAAAGATTCACTGCTCCTCTATAAGAAGCAATATGGCAAGACACTTGACATCAGCTCAGCCATTAGGGCTGTGTTTTGCTTTGGTATGATTCAGGAAGTCCTGAAGCAACCCTGAAACCTTCCCTTAGGTTATAATTCACTGTGGCTTCAGACTTGTAGGGAAAGGGATGCCTTTCATTTAATATTAACCCAGCAGCTTTCTTCTACTTCCTCTTTTCTATTGTTTCACCATAACAAACAGTGGATTTAGCAAGCTGTTTAAAGTCCACTGAACTCTGAAGCATTCTTTCAAGTCTTCTGCTCCACACATGACCTGAAGGTTTTCCTTGACATCTGTTTAAAGAAACCCACACATACCAAAAACACAGCATCCAAGTAAACTCTGCATTGTTCCTAGGTAATGGTCATAATATACTTGCTGTTTCTTGAAGGAAAACACTAATCAGAAGAAAAAAATTGTTTTGCTCTAAATTATTCATGCTGAACAGAAAGAAAAAGAAAAAAAAAAGATTGAAGTCAGAAACATTAACCCAGCCACTCACTCCCTTTCTAGCTGGGGAAGAAGGAACACTGATTAAAAACAACCCGCAGAACTTTATGGTTAAAACGCTGCCTGTCTCTACGAAATCCACTAAACCATCACTGAAGGGAAGAGAAAGATGAGAACTTACTACATCAAAAAGCCAAGGCTTAGAAGCAATGTAAATCAGACTGTACTAGCAATTTCCCCTAAAGAGAGCTAGATTGAGACATACCAACTCAGATTTCTCCTCCTGGCCAGACGAGACTTGACTATTGGAACCAAATGCGCAAATATTTCTGACTAACATGAATAGGATGAAAGAAGGGAGGCAGTGATCTTCTGCCTTCCTGGAGAATTAAACTTTGGACTTTCGAGACAGGAAAAAAAAATTCTAGAAGCATTCCTCCCAGGCTTCATCAGGGTGGGTGCAAACCTAAAACCAAGTGATCCTGAAGGTTCAGAATGAAAGAATGAAAAAGACATGTCAGATAAGTGACAATAGCTAGAGATGTGTGTGTTAATGGCAAATAAATAAGAGTTCATAACTGACTGCGTAGAACATTCCAGAAGTCATGACAGCACTAGCAGATGGCGTGCACAATGAGAAAGCTAAGAATTTAATACTAAAGAAAACTGTAACATAGTTTGTCTTCTTTACGTTAAAAATAGAGCGAACTCACCATAAACGCATGCACGCATTTCATCACTCTGAAGGTGTTCTGGGCTAGGTGCTGGGGTACACTGGGAAGGGATCTCAGCTCCTGACCGTTCAGAGGCAGGAAGTAAGAACAAAACTCGCTATTCCAAGGCTGGTAGCAGCATGTTCTGTGGGAAACCCCTCAAGGCGAGTCTCCTTTCACCATTCCTGCATCCTTCCTTGCAGTACTTATTCTTTAGCCAAGGAAACTTCCAATGCTATCAAGTATGCTCTTCAATAGTGGAAGGAGGCCTTTTATTATTTCTCTGAGTTGGGCCTATTACCATAGAAACAGGAGTCATCCCTGCAGGTAACCTACATATAAATGAATGAGCTAGGCAGTAATTATAGAAAATGCAAAACTCCAAGTCCTCATTACTGTGTCAGTGACATCTCCACAGTGTTAGATCTTTCTGTGCCTAAAGGAGGCCACAAGTCTGTATTTTTTGGCATAATGCATTGACCCTAACGTGCTTTATTTGCATAACATTACATGTTTTAAATTAGAATACATCTCATAATCAATAATGTCTTACAACTGATAGCTTTTTTTCTTTCTTGATGGTATATAAGATCATGGTGTATATTAAAATCAGCATGGCATCTTAGCTTTTATAGAATTGGAGATGTAAGACTGCCAGGTAGCTGACTAAAGCTAACCAAAACTGCCGCAAAATCCAAGAAACCTCAACTGTGTAGCAGATGAACTACCAATTCACAATTTTTTTTGCTAGTAGATATTTTGGCACATTCCTTCTGGAATTTGTTTTTAGAAAATAACAACCAGCAAGACTCTTCTTGTGTATGCATCAAATAATATAGTTAGAAATTACATGATATGTCAAAAACTAAGAAGTTTTATCCCAAAAAAAATAAAAAATACTACTAAAATGGCCTAAGTTTGAAGAGGTCAAAACTATATCATTCAGGGGCCTGGCAGGATGGCTCAGTGGTCTAAAGTGCCTGCTTAGGAAAGCTTAGGCAGCTGCAAGGACCATGGTTCGATCCCTGGCACCACATGCTGCGCCAGCCCTGCCCTCAGGGCAGGCTGAACTGGCCATACAAATTAATAAACAAACAAACAAACAAAAAAGTTCTGAAACAAGAAAAAAAATAAAAATAAAAAATTAAAAAACTATACCATTCATATAAATAATATATCTTTTCTTTTTTCAAATTTTATTTATTTATTTGTTTGTTTGGTTGGTTGGTTGGTTGGTTTCAGGGTCTCTATGCTTCTCAGATGCACAGTGATCTTCCTGTCTCAGCCTGCCCAACAATGGGATTACAGGCACCACCAAGGCCGGCTTTGGGGCGGGCACAGCCTGTAGTACAAGGGACCAAACTCAGGTCCTTGCCAGGCAGGGGCTTAGCCAGTTGAGCTTTCTCCCCAGCCCACATCTTCTTTTCTAGTTATCAGAAAATACTTAGAAATGTGCACCACACACCTCGGTATTTAAAATGTCACTAAACTGTGCAAATCAAAAGTCACCTAGAGCAGGAGTCAGATTAAGACCCACAGAAAAAGCTCAGCACATTCCCTGCTCCTGTAAATGAGGCTTAATCAATAGATGACTGCTTGCAACGTTGCTCATGTGTTTATGTTCCGTCCACCCTTCTTTCCTACCATAATTACGAAGTTGAACACTACACGTCCGCAAAGCCACGCTCTCTGGCCCTTCACAGAAGGTTGCCTGGCCGTAATCTATACCAAAATCTACAAAGACAATATGGTTTCTTAAAAAAAATTAAAAAGGCAAGAAAGTCATACGAACCATTTTAATTCATGGAGAAAATCACACCTTTAAAACCAAAACCCACAGCATTAAGGACATTCTGTATAAAAGTGGAAATGCAAGCCACAATTGTGAATTATCTAGAAAAATAAGATATAAGCAGTGTATAAACTAAAAGTGGGAGTTGGTGACATCCTCACAGCAAACTTCAGGCCTTCAGAAGCTTTTTTAGTAGATAATAAAGCATTTAAAATGTCAGAGAAAGCTGGGCGTGGTGGTGCACGCCTGTAATCCCAGCACTTGGGAGGTTGAGGTAGGAGGATCAATGCGAGTTCGAGACCAGCCTGGGCTACAAAAGTGAGCTCAAGGCCAGCCTCAACTGCATAGCGAGACCCTGTCTCCAAAAGACAAAAAATAAATAAATAAATAAATAAATAAATAAATAAATAAATAAATAAAATAAAATGTCAGAGAAATGATTTTTCTAATCTTTAAGGTGTAGTAGGTCATGAAAGCCAATGGAAAGTCAGTGATTCAGTCCACCATGTTATACTGAGCTTTCCTAACAAAGATCATGGTAAAGCAATGTCATTGTTGAAATGCATAAGCAGAAATTCAAAGCTAAGCAGTGGTAAAATGATCCACCAATTATCAACTCTGAAAAAATTTTAATGAATCAAATTTTAGCAGAAATTTACCTCAGAGCTCTTTCTGTGATTCCAGAGACATTAAACAAAGTTCAAAGGATAAATGGGCCCTCTCCTCAAGGAATTCAGCCCAGTGTTTGAAAATAATAATACCTAAAAGCAGACAATTACAACACAGTATGAAAAAATAAGTCCATTAAAATGACATAGCAACCCAAAGTGTGACATCAATGAAAGATGAGGGGGAAAAAGGTCAATTCTTTGAAAGTGATTTCTGTTAAGGAAAAAAAAAAAGAATCTAACACACAGTCAGTTACTGGTAATCAAGACACAAGTATCCTGGAGGAAACAGGTCATGGCTGAAATCTTTGGTTCTTTCTTTAGTTGAGATCTTCAAAGATGTACTTTCTAACTTCCATGACAGGCTGAGTATGACATTCTGGGCTTCTCAGGCACCACTCACCCAGACAGAGTAGATAAATATCTCTGTGAGCCTGAGTATCACCCTGGCATTGTGTCGCATAGAGGTCTGTCTTCCACCTCCTCACAGTAATAACTGGCTACGTGTACTCATCCTCTTAAATGCCGGGTTTTCAAATGTCATCACTGCCCCTGTGGCTGTATTCAACGTCAGACAGCGCACGCTGCAGGTCAGGACACTAAGACGGCTTTTATGAAGTTGTGCTTCCTTGCTCGGAGGCTCACTCAGCAGAAGGCGTACCAGAAAGGATTTCGGTACTACTGTACTGGAGGGCTAAGCCTGGTATTAGGAAGCCTGAGCCTGTCTCCTTGAACAGAACGTTTGAGACACCGCTGAGTTATAGGATGTTACAGCACAGCTTCTCTTTTGTCTTGAGTCCTCATTGACTTTGAAGGGCTAGGGACCAAATGTTGACACCTGTTTCTCTAATTTTGGGAGGTATAAAAGTTACATGTTCTGTTATGCAGGTCTTGCTTTAACTTGCCCTTAACCACACAGCAGAAAAGTTTAACCTTGAGGCACAAAAAGTAAGCTAGACTAGTATGTTAAGCTGAAAAGGTTAAATCAATAGCTTCCGATATTACCAGTTCTGCCAATAACGCACTATGATTATGGAATGTTGAACCATGTATATAACTACTTTCTCTTAGTTCAATGAGAAGAGATTTTTGTATCAATAATCATGAGAAAAATTATCATGTCTGCATCCTGTGCTCTAAGTAACTACTACGAGGACAACAAATATGCATTGTATCAATTATTAGAAATGTACTACTAACGTGCTTTGAAACTGTCACATTGTTATTCCCACCAGCAGTGGAGAGGGTTCCTTACTAGAAGTAATAAAAAAATAAATAATAAAAAAGTAAAGGAAGCCTGTGCTTGCCACACAGCAAAGTGAAAGCTTGGAAAAGTTGCTGTGAGATAAACAGAACACCGTTTCCTTGAATTCAAAGTGTAAGGATTGAGCCAGGTTAGTGTTCCTAGCATAACAATGCTGCCGTCAGCGAGGTGTGGCATAAAGCTCAGCATGCTAGCCTGGAGACCAGGCGGGGGAGGAAGAGGGTACAAGACGGGGACATTTCCCCATACCAGCAACGGAGTATCTCTAGTCACAATAAATTATTGCAGTCATTAAATCTTTGCCAAAGTGGAGCACACAAGGGCAAAACTGTGGAGCAAGGAGATGCTGTGCTCTGCTTCCCTTTATTTGCATATTTCTTCTTCTGAGTGTCTCATGCTTAAGATTAATAAAAACTAACTCTTAAGCCTCTCCATGGAAATTCAACTGACCCATGTTAAGCTCCTTAGCATGCTACAGTGAAGACAATGAGCACATCATGGGTACGCTATAGATTTGTTGGTGAACAATGGTACAGTGAGGAACTGTACCAAGCTTTGATCCCACCAGTGAATGTACTGGCATTTTCATTTAGACAGTTCAGAGACAACGACCTGCTCCATTCATTTCCCAAACTCAGAAAACAAGAGGTTGTTTTGAAATCATAAAAGAAAAGGAGCACCAGGTCACATGATGGAAGGTGACAGTGCAGAGCAGTCAGCCTGGCAGTGGCAGCAGATAGGAAGTGAGACAATATGGCAAAGCTAAGCGCTTACTCGAGGCCCAATCCCATCTGTATATGAACAAGCATTCTAGAGAGAGACTTCCAATGACTGAGATAATAGCTGTCTTTCTTCACTATTTCCAGTCATTCTGGAAGCCAAGTAAGCTCTCAGCTTCCCTGCGTAAAAGCCAACAAATACAAAGCACCGTAGACCCAGACCTAGGAGGAAAAGGCTATGATTAGCCTGTGGGGACACTTGATGACATATCCAAGGAGTGGACCAGTAAAGATCAAGATGGTGCCTCAAGTCCCGTTGAGAGAAGACTATCCAGAGAGAAAAGTGGAAAGCCTAATAATGGATAGGCCAAATGCCAGCAACCTCCAACAGAAGATGGAAACAAAATGACATTTACACATTACAACACTCTCAACAGCTAAAAAGGGATTTGTGTTATTTAGTCACTGTATTTTTTCTTTTAGTATCAGGAATAAAACTCAGCACCTTGCACTTTCTAAGCAGGCACTTATGCCACTGACCTATCTCCCCAGCCCTTGTTCAGTTTATATTGGTATTACAATTACTTGTTGTTTTCTTAACTGTTTATAATTTTGCAAATGTGATATTGCCAGATTAAAAGAAAAACATCTATAAGTTGTTAAAGTTGGTTACAGTTGCTTGAAATGAGTAACCCACCCCCATATTTCTTATCCAAAGGCTTTCCTATCCAACAAATAAGTACTAATTAGAAAGTTCTTAGAAAATGGCCCCCATTAAAACTATAACAACAAATATGTACCTATACATAAATTTAATAAGAAATATGCTGTTGATCAATGCAAAAGAATACTTAAGTGAATAGAATAACAATATGTCTCCTTAGCTAGAACAACCTTACAAATTTAAAAATTTCACTAAATTTATAAGCTAAGTGTATATTACTAGTAGGATGTTTCAGCTATAGAAATTGATACTAAAGTTGATACCAAAAAGAAGATAAATGAGAAAAGTCAATATAATTGTGAAAAAGAAGATTAATGCAATTGGGTATAACTTTGTCACACATGAAGATGATGTATCACCACTATATGAAGTGGTGTATGTGTGTTGTCCAACCACATGTGAGGCAGAGGCAAGAGGACTGTCATGAGTTTGAGGCCAGCCTAGACTACACAGTGAGTTCAAGGCCAATTTGAACTACGTGCTAAGACCCTGTATCAAAAAGCTAAGTAGCCGGGTGTGGTGGCTCACGCCTGTAATCCCAGCACTCGGGAGGCTGAGGCAGGAGGATTGGTGCGAGTTCGAGACCAGCCTGGGCTACAAAAGTGAGCTCAGGACCAGCCTCAACTGCATAGCGAGACCCTGTCTCAAAAAGACAAAAAAAAAAAAAAAAAAAAAAAAAAAAAAAAAAAAAAAAAAAAAAAAAAAA
>PVJA010016416.1:0-43538 GCA_004027025.1 Myocastor coypus
GCCATATTGGACACACGATGGGCGGGGGAGCAGCAGAGGCGGCAGCGCGTAGGCGTCATCCTGCACATCACGGCAGGCTCCCAACACATCCCTGTCTTCTAACCCTGATATTCTGTCTCCTCACATTAGTAACTTCGGCTGCTCATACTTCCAATATAATTTTTAGCCTCCTGGACTTCTGGCTGGAGCCATTTCATGAATTCTACTTCTTTGCTAAATATGATATGTTTTGTAGCATTTTATTTAGCTCAGTTGAGTTTTCACTAGTATCTTTTTTAAGCTCCCTGATTTTTTATTACCTCATTACTTGATTAGTTGCATTTTCTGTGAGGCAAATGAGCATCCCATTGATACATTTGATAACCTGTTATTATTTCAAATTTCAAATAATTTTGTTGTGTGCCTTTTGATTTCATCTCAGTGCCTCATGGATTGACTTTGGGGAAAATGGGAGGTTTGGGGGCATTTCCTTGTCTTCTCATGCTTGTATTGTATTTTGCTGTTTTTTTTACATATCTGGTGCAGGGTCTCACTACACAGCTCCAACTCTTACTGATCCTCCTGTTTCAGCCTCCTCAGTGCTGAGATTACAGGCATGCACCACCACACCTGATTGTGGTGGCCAACTCAGTACACCTGGACGTGGAGTCAGTGCTGCATGTGGTGCTGGGGATCAAACCCCAGTCCCGGCAGGTGCTTAGTCCACTGAGCTATCTCAGCAGCCTAGTTTTGTTGTTGTTGGTTGGTTGTTTTGTGCACAGGCATGTACTTACTTACAGTGGACAAACTGTGTTATCAGTATGCAAATATCTTTAGTTTGATTTTCAGTCATGCACTCTGGGTCTGACTATCGGTTTTTTGCCTCTGCCTCAAGATCTAATCATCTATACTAATATGAGAAGGAGGGACACAGTGCAAATGACTCAGAAATAAGTTCTCTGGGAATGGCCTATAGTATTATTATTGTCACAAAAGTAATCCAAGTATTAGCGTAAAGAGAAAACCTATTAATATCAATAATTATGAGACCAAGTAAATCAGTAACAGTAGTATCACTCAAGATAAACTGGATATGGACATAACCAGGTTTAACCTTAGAAAAGAGATCTACATATAAAACCTAAGAGAAGCCAAATATTGACATACAACAAATTCTTAGTAAATGTAATAACTATATCTCCACTAATGATAGAAATTCAACAGTAGTAACACAGCATAAATATCTAAAGATCAATAAAGCTTAATGATTGTAGTACTAAAGAGGGCCAGACAAATAGCTCAGCGGATTAAACCATCTGCAAGCAGGTTCAGGGGCTGGGAGTTTGATCCCCAGGGGCACGCTGAGATTGCAATTGAGACTGGGTGTGGTGGCACATGCCTGTAATCCCAGCTCTTGGGAGGCTGCAAACAGGAGTCCGATCTAGTAGTGAGACCCTGTAAATGCTGTAGATCCTTCCCCCTCAAAGTAAATAGATGAATAAAAGTAAAGATAGAGGAGACTTAGCCTGGGAGAACACAGAAAGAAAATACTGAGAACAAAGGGAGATGACAAGGAGGGGAGAAAAGTGAAACAAGGGACCTATTGTAGAGAAGGACAGTTATGGAGCTAGATAAAGAAAACAAAAAATTCAGTGGGAAGTAGAAGATGAAAGAAAAGGAGAAAGCATTAGGAGAATAAAAACAGAAAAAGAAAAATGAAAGGAAAAGAAAAAATGTAAGTGGAGAAACAAAAAGAAAAACAGGAAATGAGTTTTGTTGCCGTTTATATGGCTTCTAGGAACTACAGTTTTGGAATCCTGCAAGCCTCAGCTTTCTCCAAACAGCCATCTAGTCTGTGGGTTTATAATGTGAGCCCCTACTCTGGGGACCTCTCTGTTTACTCCAGGTTGGGGCTGCGTCCATGCTAAAGCTTGTCTGCACTCTGGATGGTGCACAGGAAGGGCAATCAGGCCTCAGGTCTGTGCTGGGTGCAGGCAGACAGGCAAGGGTTGGAATCCTTCATGCCAGGAGGCACTTTCCAGTCCATGCTGTTGTGGAGTGCGTGGCTTCTCACTGAGGGGACTGGGGCTGTGTGCTTCCCAGCCTGAGTATGAACTTCTCAGGAGATCTCCTCCTAGCCTGTTGTTTGTCATGGCTATCTCTCATCTAGCCACTGTGGGAAAGTAATACCAGGCAATGTGAAGGGAAGTCATTTCTCAGTTGGCTTAAGTCCCAGATTTAAATTACTAACTCGTTCCCCAAACCTTCTGGACCTATAGTGTGCACCCACACTCGACTGCATCTTCGGCTGTTGCCTCCTGCGTGGAAGAACTCTGTGGAGCATTTTGCAGTTCACAGAGGCTGTGAGCTCTGCCACTGTTTGTTTCTGGAACTTCTAGTCCTTCCTACATGCTTACCTTGTTTTGGGAGAGCCCAATTCCCCTCCACTTGAGCTGCTAGAGACAGGGAGGAAAATTCAAATTATTTCCTTATTTTGTATGCACTACAGACCATCTTTCCAACTTTTTTGTAGCTTCTTTTTTTTTTTTTCAATAAGTTCCTTCCTGATTCCCAGAGATTTGCTTCTTGTATTCTCTGACAACCTGTTATTTTCCAATGCCTGGACTTTCGGTCTCAGAGAGGCTGCATTTTGCTTCCCATTACCACTCTGCCATTTTACTTCTCTGTTTTTGTTTTATTTTATTTATTTATTTATTTATTTATTTATTTATTTATTTATTATATTTATATTGTATATTTATTTTTGTCTTTTTGAGACAGGGTCTCGCTATGCAGTTCAGGCTGACCTTGAGCTCACTTTTATAGCCCAGGCTGGTCTCAACTCACACCTATCTTCCTGCCTCAGCCTCTCAAGTGCGGGGGTTACAGGGGTGCACCGCCATGACCAGCTTATTTTTGTTTTAATTAGTATAAATAGTTTGTAATTTAACATTAAGGGAAAAAATTTCTGATGTGTCTGGAGTGTATCAACTTGTCACACTGAAATGAAAAAAACCAATGCTAAATAATGTCTAGCTCCCGCAGGATTTTGAGAATCCATAATCTCATAGAAAAATCAATACAATCCATAGTAATATCTTAAGCTTTGTGAGCCATAACTTATGACTCTCTGACAAGACATGCAGAGAATACTGTGAAAGAGTTGTTATAGTGCAATAGTTTCAACTTAATTATGATCTTCATCTTGATAAGCGTGGGAAGGTAAAGTCATTTATGTCACTTACTGCACTAAAATCTTTTTAATTTTTTTGTCTACATCTTTTAGAATCTAAGCGAGATACATTTGTCAAAGAATTGTTTTAGGAAAGATGTCTGATGATAATGATTTTTATGACATGCAAATGAGCAGTTTCACATAACTCATAGTTTCCATAATAAATACAAATTATAGACACAGAAATGCATATTGCTGCCTTCTAGTTGCTAGCCAACTGAAAGCAGCAGATTTGTAGTCATCCCCCAACATTTAAGGTGAGAAATTAAGTAATTCACCTCTTTCAGACCTGGAGAGGCTGAAAACAGGGGGATCACTACAAGTGTGACCTGCATAGTGAGACCCTGTACAAATTTATACACAAATAAACCCAATAAATCTAACAGAATTCAGTAATGGGGGAAAGAAATTGGATAAATAAGAATCACAAAATAAAATAAATTTAAAGCTAAATACATGGGAAATGGCATTAAGTAAATGCTTTAACAAAATAATATTTCCAAGCTAAATAAAGTAACAAATCTAATAGCATTATTTTACAGAAATGAAGCCAAGACATAAAGCAGGTCCTAGATTTAATTTCTAGCACTGTAAAAAAGAAAGAAAAACCAAAATAATTCCAAACTGCCAGAGGTTATTGTAATACGTTAATGAAAATCTTATGGGAAGGAAAGAGGCCAATATCATTCACTGATTTTTAAAAAGCCTAAGAAAATTAATAGCAAACAAGGTATAAACAAGAAAAATCTAACATGATTAAGCTTAACGTATTTCAGAAACATAAAATTGTTTTCACATACAGAAACCAAACTATATACCTTGCTACATGAGTGGATTAAAGTGAAAAAAATCACACAGGTATCTCAACAGATGAAGAATAAGACATTTGAGAAAATCCAGTATTTATTTCTGTCAGAAATCTTAGCTCACTAGATATTAAAGGGAGCATTGCCGGGCGTGGTGGTGCATGCCTGTAATCCCAGCACTTGGGAGGCTGAGACAGGAGGATCACTGTGAGTTCGATACCAGCCTGGGCTACAAAAGTGAGCTCAAGGCCAGCCTAAACTGCATAGCAAGACCCTGTGTCAAAAAGCCAAAATAAATAAATAAATAAATAAATAAATAAAAATAAAGGGAGCATTAAGACTACATTGAAACTGTTAAAGTTATTGGATAGGAAAAGTATTATACAAAAATGATACCATTAGCCATGGCATAAAAATATGAACATTTGGAAATAAGAAAAATCTAGCAGTAAATGTGCAATGTATTCATGTAAAGAATATTAAAATTATTGAAAAACCAAAGAAGACCTCTACAAATATACAGAGGTCAGGATGTGCTGCACCACTACTTTTGTGGTCACTGTCTGCAGCATGAGGTGTCTTCCTCTGTGCCCAGCCTTGGCACTGCCACTGTCCTAGGAACAGTGCGATTGCCTGGGACTGTATCAAAATCATGGCCAAGCTCTTCTCGCTTGAGATCAGAAGCATTCTATATCGATGTGGCCTGTATCCACCCGAAGCCTTGACTCACATGTAGAAACATCAGCTCACCCTTCCACAGATCCCAGTTTCATAAAATGCCTCAATAATGTAGTGGAACAAATAAGATTAGCTCTAAGGTTCCCATTTATAAACTGGTCATCTCAAATAGTGAAAGTGGTGAGATCCTTGAGAGAGATCAACTTCATACTGTGTGTCACAGACTGCAAAAGATAGGTTCATTTGATCTTCTGATTTATATGAAGATTTTGTGGTACCAATTATGTGGGAAGATTCAGGGCCACAGTTCATTACTGATTCTGAGGAAATCCATCTTTTTTCATTTGCTACCACAATCCACAAAGTCAATCACATGGCGACTTAGAAAATTCCCATCAGTGATTAATGGTGAGATGAGGAAAGTAATGGAATTAAAATCTTCAAATGTGGTTTTCCTAAAACCAAGTCAACGACCATGCATGTATTTTATCTCACTGGTTAATTTTTAGATGGGAAAAACCAACATTATACTTTAATGAACTGTGCATAATAGTTTCATTTTGGGCTGCTGTTTGACTTACCAGAGGGCTAACAGAATGAGCAGATTCCACATTTCTGCAGAGGAAGCAGCAGGTCTCATTCACACTGCAATGCAAACTCCTTAGGAGGTGGCAACTGTGGGTGGGAAGTCTTTTGCTAAAGAACTACTTTCCTAGGGCATTTTGGTTAAACCATGAGCTTGAGTACAAATATAAATAGAGAAATACTTGAATATAAGACAGCAAAGTCTGAGCATTCCGAATCTTTGTTTGGATCCTGAAAGTAACTAAGTGTTAGGTCCTTTTTGTCGTTAGCTCATTGTATAGCTCAAATACTGAAATTTTTTTCTAATTATTTGACTTGATTTTAATTTATATAACTTGAATCCATAAAACAATAGATGGGTGTACCATTCAATCCCTGATATTTATCCTTAGAAAGTATGTGAGTGCATTTGTTTTATCTGGCCCAGAGTGGAGGTGTCTGTCTCCCACAGTTGCAAGGTATCTCATCTTCCACACTGGCTCCTTCCAGGCCCTTGCCCTATTTGACTGCCTATAATATTTTATATAACCTAGTTGCCTATAATAGAACTAAGGTATATCAAGTACAAGTATAAGTTCTCTATTATGAATGTGATTATTATACCTAAAATGTATCAATAAACTTAATTGATTAAAAATAAGTAAGGTAGTTCAGAATTGTAGCTTTGCTGGAAAATTTCCGTCACTTACCGAGGTTCGCCAGGTCATAGTGCTAGCCTGACTGAGAAGAAGATGCTCCCAGGAGACGAATGAGGAACCACCTCCTTCTGCTGTTCAAGTACAGGGGCCTAATCTGCAAAGGGAGGACAAGCAAATGATGAAAATGGCTAAATTCGTGATCCGTCCAGCCACCGCTGCTGACTGCAGTGACATCCTGCGGCTGATCAAGGGACTAGCTAAATATGAATATATGGAAGACCAAGTGACGTTAACCGAGAAAGATCTACTAGAAAATGGCTTCGGAGACCACCCCTTCTACCACTGCCTGGTTGTAGAAGTGCCCAAGGAGCATTGGACTCTAGAAGGACACAGCATTGTTGGTTTTGCCACGTACTATTTTACCTATGACTCATGGATTGGCAAATTACTATATCTTGAAGACTTCTTCATGATGAGTGATTGTAGAGGTTTCGGTATAGTATCCGAAATTTTGAACAATCTAAGCCAGGTTGCCATGAAGTGTCACTGCAGCAGCATGCACTTCTTGGTGGCAGAATGGAATGAACTATCTATCAATTTCTACAAAAGAAGAGGCGCTTCTGATCTATCCAGTGAAGAAGGGCGGAGGCTCTTCAAGATTGACAAGGAATATTTACTCAAAATGGCAGCAGAGGAGTGAGGTGTGCTAGTGTAGACGATGACAACCTCCATTCTATTTTAGAATAGATTCTCAACTTACCTTGTTTTCTGTCCTGTTTGCAGTGAAATAATAGACTAAGCACCCATTCCAAAGCTTTATTTTATTTTTTTTAAAGAATTTTTTATTGTATTTTATTTTATTTTTCTTGTTTCAGAACTTTTGTTTGTTTATTCACTCATTTTTATGGCCGGCTCAGCCCGCCCTGAGGGCAGGGCTGGCGCAGCATGTGGTGCTGGGGATCGAACCGCGGTCCCTGAAGCCACCCAAGCTTTCCCAAGCAGGCGCTTTAGATCACTGAGCCATCCCGCCGGGCCCCTCCAAAGCTTTATTACCAGTGGTGTTATTGCATGTTTGAAATGTGGTCTGTTTCAAATGCAGTCATGTGTGCAGTTTGGAGTCAGATTTCTCCCTGAACATTTTTTGATAAACAACAAGATGATGTGATCTTTATATAAAAAAAAACTTCATTCTTGTGAGTCATTTAAATGTGTAATGTACACACTGGTTCTTAGAGTTTCTGTTTTGATTCTTTTTTAATAAACTACTCTTTGATTTTAAAAAATAAGTAAATAAGGGGCTGGGGAAATAGCTCAGCAGAATAAGTGCTTGCCAGGAAAGTGCAAGGGCCTGAGTTCAATCCTCAGTTCCACAAAAAAAAAAAAAAAAAAAAAAATTGCTAAGACATAAAAAATAAGTAAATAAACAGATACCAGGAGATCAAACTTCATAAGCATGTTGAACTCCAGTGCTGCCCAAAGAAGTAGCTGGGATAGACTTGCTCTCTCACAGTAAACAGCGAGATAGCTGGAGGGAAGAAGAACCAACTGTTTCAGATAATATGACAACAGGCCAGGGAAGACTGTGATCTTTGGGAAAATGAAAACATATGTTATGGTTGTCCCCCCAAAGCCTCAAGTAAATCATAGGGCTGTGAAACACACAGCTTGAGGGGCGTGGTCAGAGGACCAGGGCAGGGCTTGAGGGGCAGGGCCAGAGCAAGAACCATTAAACTGACAGTAAACCCTCCCCCCTCCACTTGGTGGGTTTTTTTTTTTTTTTGGAGGTACGAAGTGGATCATCCTGGACATGGCATCGCCCCAGCCTCTCCTCCAGACCCTATAGAGTTGAGGCAGTATCATGAAACCTGCAGTAACTGTGAGCTAAATAAACCTTTGCTTCCCTAAGCTTGTGTGTCAGGTATTTGTCCCAGCAACAAGAGAAGAGTAAGACAACATATAAGCCTTACATTTGCTCCCAGCATCCTACCAGGTGACAATTTTGTGTTCTCAACAAAGGAAGGAAAAATTAGGCAAACCACAATGGTCTTTACTCTATTGAGGACACAGAGATTGGGCCTTTGGGAAATGAGAGAGTTTGAAGTTGAGGTGCAAAGGATCAGAGAGGAGATAGCTCTACAAAGAGCTTCCAAAATCCCTACCAGGGCCTTTTCATTCTGGCTGAATAACCATCTACGCAGAAGTGGAACTCCACAAGGCTGGGCAAAGACTGACTGAGGCTTAAACTAAACAATTTCAGAGTATATCAGGAACTAAGAGATGTTAAATTTCTTCCTGAGCCAGAGTAGAAACTTCCCAGGAACCACAGGGCAATTACCAAAGATTTATTAAAGCCAACCAGTGGTAAAGACTATTTTATATATCCTTTAAAAGAGATAAAAAAGAAAATCCTTGAAGCTGGGCATGGTGGTATACACCTGTAATTCCCAGCACTCTGGGAAGCTGAGACAAGAAGATTCCACATTTGAACCCAGTTTTGTTAACTTAGCAACTTAGGGAGACCCTGTCTGAAAACACTTTTTAAGTGTTTCAAATGAGTGGGGGTGGGTGGGATAGCTCAGTGCAAAAACCGGGACTCAATCCCTAGTATTACTACCACCACCAAAAAAAAAGTCCCATGCAAACCGAGTTGAAATATCCAGACATGATTTTACTAAAAGAACATTTGTTTTCCCTAAACATAATCTTCCATTAACATACATAATTTTCTTTTGTTAATATGTATTGAGGTTGGCATTCTGAGTCACCTGTCCTAGTTGGTGAGATAGGTCCCTCCTCCTACAGTGAAAAGTGTGCAATTAATAACAATCAGAACAGCAGTTCTCAAAAGTGGTCCAGACCTGAGCATCATCTGGGGCTTATTAGCAATACAAATTCCTGGGCTCTATCCACAACTACTGAATCAGAAACTTGTACTAGATCCAGCAGTCTGTGTTTTAGAAAGCCTTCAGATAATTTTAAAAAGCAAAAGTTCATGGAGAGGAGGGGAGTGTGGGGAGATAGCTCTATGGCACAAGTGCCTTCCTGGCAAGTACAAGGTCCTGAGCTCAAACCCTGGTCCCAGAAAAAAAAAAAAGCAGAACTTAAATAAATAGGGCAGATTGATGGAAAATACCAATTCCAAGTCAAGCGCAAGATGTTTGATATTCAGAAAGACAGTGATGTTAAGTTCAAGTATCTACGTTATAGAGTAATAGTATCAGGAAGCTTCTCTTCTAGAGGGTTAAGAATGTAAGTTTACAGACCAAAAATTAGAGAAAAAGAAGGGCTACAAGGATTAACAATATTTTGGCCCTAGCCCTTCAAGGTCAGTGAGGACTGAGAACATAAGAGAACCTGTGCTATAACATCCCGTACCTCAGTGGTTTCCCAAATTTTCTGTTCAAGGAGATTATAGGACCACAGAAGAAATTGATTGATGATGTATAGTATGCCTAAGGAGAGTCACCTAGAGAGAAAACATTCTCTTGGGCTTTCACAGAGAGCGAACTGGTCAAGCAATGGCTATGACTCATCCAGATGGCTGACATTCACAACAGTTCTACAAAGCACTGTACATGGTTTCAAAGTAAATCCTGAGCAGATTTGACTGACCTTGGGAGATACAAAAGTTACATGTTTTGTTATGCAGGTCTTGCTTTAACTTACCCTTAACCACCCAGCAGAAAAGTTTAACCACAAGGCATAAAACGTAAAGCTAGATTAGTATGCTGACCTATAAAAGGCTTAAATCAATAGCTTCTGACATTGCCAGTTCTGCCAATAATCTATTGCAGTTACGGAATACTGGACTATGTATATAACTACTTTCTATTAGTTCAATGAGAAGAAATTTTTTGTACCAACATTGATTAGAAAAATTATCATGTCTACAACCTGTGCTTTGTATAAGTATTACAAGGACAACAATATGCATTGTATCAATTATTGGGAATGTACTACTATCATATTTTTGAAAATGTCACATTGTTATTTCTTATTAAAAGAAAAATATTAAATTTTTATTTAAAATATTAATTTTTATTTAAAATATTAAATAATTTTCTTATTAAAAGAAAAAATAGGCAGCTATTGCCATTAACTATTGCTAGTTCTTAATTTAGTGATAATGGAAATTAAAACTAAAGCAACAGTATGAATATACTGGTCAAAGCTTTACTTGTAAAGTAAGAAAGAAGATAAAGACTCCAGTTTAAGTAGCTGGAAGGACATACTCTGAGGAGGATTAGAAGATGGTCCACTAGTGGAGAAAAAGACCATGTACATGGAGCACTTATAGTGGACCAAGGTCTGGTCAATCATTACTGTAGTCCTGATTTCCTAATTCAGGTTAAGACCTTGGGACCTGCAAAGCAACTGGTTCCAGGAGCAGAATCCCTGTGATGGAGAAATTCCAGTCCTGTGAGCCTCTGCTGGAATCCAAGGTGACAGCAGGTTAAGGCAGTGGGGACTTCCGGGCAATGCTGAAAGTCCCTGTAATTCTCTTATCTTGGTGCCCTCAGGCTTGAAGAGGGGGTAAATTTAGGGCCAATAAACTTTGTTTTGCCAACTTTTAGACAAACACTCCCTAAATGATTAACCTGTCTACATGCAGAGCTGAAAAGGACTTGACCCTAAATAAAGGTCAGCTTTCTTCTACTTTTATTTACCTGTTGGGTAAGTGAAGAGTTGTGGCTTTTAGCAAAAAACATTTTTAAGTTCTTATCTTAGAAGAAAATACATTAAGTTCTTATCTTAGAAATCATACTTTTGATGACTAACAGGTTAAAGGCCCAGGAGATGGTCTTCCATCCTTGTCGGTGCTATGTCAAGATTATGGCACTGGGACATGCAAAAATGGCCCGTTTGAGCGTCTTAGGTGATGTGCATGACTTCTTTCATGATTAGAATTTGTTTGCCCTTTGTGCTGCTATCATAAGAAGAAGCAGAAAGGGAAGGAGAAAACAAAGAGAAAGACTTACCTTCTTTTTTTTTTTTTTTTTTAAAAAGGTGTTTCCCCAAGTTTGGATATCACATAGTTCCTCTTCTTGGAGAAAAATCAATATATAAATCAAATGTAAAAAATAAAAAATAACAGACAAGAGGAAATAAAGAGAAGAGTTTTTGTAATTCAGCATAGACAATTTACTTGGAAGCTTACTTTGATTTAATAGAATTGTTTTCTGGATTTTATATGTTTTTTTTTTCTTTTGGATTAGTAGCCTGACTATTAATCAGTACTATGATAATTAACTTTATAAGGACTATAAATAAATGAATCTGAGACTGAGACTGGCAAGAGAGAGAGAGAGAGAGACAGAGAGAGAGAGTGAGAGAGTGAGAGAGACAGAGACAGAGAGACAGAGACAGAGAGAGAAGAGAAGAGAAGAGAAGAGAAGAGAAGAGAAGAGAAGAGAAGAGAAGAGAAGAGAAGAGAAGAGAAGAGAAGAGAAGGGGGAAAGTAAAGAATTAAGATATGTTACATACTGGTGAGGTCCACGGGATATGAAATATTACTTTACTGTGCTGAGGACCGGGCTATGAGACCTGTGGTCTTCAGGTCGTTGTGACCTTGCTTTGGGATCAGAGAAGTGTGCAGAAGGTTGTGTTTCCTGGTTGTGAAGAGAAAGCTCCAAAGCACTCCATGGAGGACTACTCTCAGGTCTTTGCTCCCCTCGGACTCCAGCTGCTCTTCTCTTCCCCTGCGCTTCTCGCTCACTAATAAAAATGGGGCAACCACGGAGATTGGTATCCTGGTCCACTAGCAGCTGGTTCCTTCCAGTCCCTTATACCTTAAATATTGTCTTCCTTTTTTCCCTGCCATTCCCCACAGGTATTCCACAGTCTGATCAGCCCTTGGCAATGTACACATATCAATTCTCTGCAATGAACATAATCATTATATGATACAAACATATGCTAACAAAAATTATAAGTTAAAAAAGACATCTGTTCTGGACCAGCCAGATAGTTCAGTGGATTCAAGTGCAGGTGCAAAGTCTAGGGGTTAGATCCCCGGGGCCTGCTATGCCAACCCTGGACAGTTGAGACTTTGTGTGGTGGCCCACACCTGTAAGCCCAGCACTTGGGAGGCTGAAAACAGGAGAATCATTATGAGTCTATCTACATAGTAAGACCCTGTACAACCTATTGGGTGGGGGGAGGACATCTGTTCTAATGTTTATTTTAAAAGGTGCATAATAATTTACTTTACAAGTGAAAGTGTGGCATTTGTACTTGTCTTTGTGCATCTTTTTTTGTAGTCATACTTCTATAAACAGGGGTATAAAGACAGAAAAATGTACAAGTAACATAGAGAGTCTTTTCCAAATACCTTCCCCTGAAGTGTTGAATCTTTTTTTTGTGCAATACCAGGGACTGAACTTGGGTCCTTGTGCTTGCCAGACAGATGCTTATGCTGCTGAGCTATATCCCCAACCCAGTGTTGATACTGATATAGGAGTGATACAACACCTCCAAATGATACCAGGAAATATAATTCTCAACCTGCGGATGTCAGTAGGCCAAGTTTATGTTCCTCAAAGTTGAATAATTAATTCTGTGGAATAACAGAGGATAAGAGGACATTTTGTTGAGGGAAAGACAGCTCCTGCCCCAGAGGAACAGGAGGGGACCCAGAAAGTGGGTTCCCCCATAAGAACATTTATAGAGCAAAATTATGAAGTAGGAACAAAATCATGAAGTAGGTACAAGATGGGACAAAACTACAGCCAACCAATACAATGACAACTATAGTCACATAAATAATACTGATCTGCTGGGGGAAGTGTACATGGAAAGAATGAAGACCACTCTTAGAAGGAATGGGTCAGGCACTCTTGGTCTCTCAAGCAGGTGACTGATGCCTATGTAGAATATTGATTCTTACTCTTTATCCCTTGGGGAGATATGTAGGTATAATCATCACAATTTTATCTTGAGGCTTGGCCTTCAGTCACCGTACCGTCAGCCACAGTTGTAATGTTTTCTTGATTTTCTGGACTGCCTTCTAGCCCAGTCTGACTGCCTATATTTGCTAGAGCCTCACAATTGGACTCTCCCAGCTGTAAGATGACAACTTTGACAGACCAGTCTGTTCAATCAGGAAAGCCCCTTCACTCAGCCTGAGTGACTAAAAGAAATCTGTTTACCAGGATGGCTCCCAGGCCTGCATCTCAGGCTTATAGGAAACTCTGTAATTCTATTGAATACTACTGGGTATGTCAACAAAATGCTACTGTCATCCTGTGCTTCACCCAGGAGCTTCCCCAAAGATGCACCAGACCCATCAATAGCTCCCGAGGTCCCCTCCCATTCCTATGTTTGTCTACAAATCACATTCTCTTCCATTGTTCATGGTCAATGGCCTTCTCACCCTTGATTAGGCTGCACTCGGCCTGAAATATACTGCTGTTGGTTTCCACCATGCCTGTCCTGGTGATCTTGGTCACTCTTCCAGATGTAGCCCGGCAATTTCTACCTAAATCAGCAGTCTATATTAATGAGTGTGCTAGACTATACCCATATACTAAGAAAGCATCCTGTGATTATGATCCTCTCCTGTTATACCTGAGTGGGCTAAAAATAGTCCTGTTTCTTTTCTTTCCTTCTTTCCTTCCTTCCTTTCTTCCTTTCTTCCTTCCTTCCTTTCTTCTTCTTTTTTTTTTTTTTCTAATATATTCAGTACAGGGTCTCACTACACAGCTCAGACTCAGTGATTCTCCTGTTTTCAGCCTCCACAGCACTGGGATTACAGGCATGCACCACCATGCCCGGACTTGGTGGTCAGATCAATGCACCTAGGGGTAGGGCTGGTGTGGTGCATGGTATCAGGGATTGAACTAAGGTCCCTGTGCTTGCCTAAACAGGTGCTTAGTCTGCTGAGCTATCTCACCAGCCCAGCACAGTTTCTTATATAGGGCAAGGAAAGAATTGCCAAGCAGGCTTCATAGTAAGTGGCTATCTTTATTAAAGATCACTAGGAAGACAGTAGCAGGAACAGGGGAAGATGAAAAAGGCAAAGAAAATTAAGGGGGGGCATGATAACCTAGGCTTTTAGAATTTAAAGGTCAGACCCTTCCTGCTTTCTGATGCCTCCTGCTGACTTTTCCACTGGCACCAGTGCACTGTTGCCTAGGGCACAGCGATCTCTGAAGACTTTTGTTGTTTCATCTTGTACCTCTTTTAAGAAAATGTAAGCATGGACAACCACTGAGGTAGTGTACAGCTGAATGTAGCTCCTTCGTTTCCAACTGTCCTATTCCCATTCCCATGTGTCCACACCCCACCAAGGACCACAGCCTCGTGTCAATGCAGGAAGAACTATCGAGGTCACCAAGTTCTTGTTCTGTTCTCCACCACTTGCTGCCACTCACCATGCTGTGAGATGTTAGCTTTGACACTCGGGGTTTCATATTCTGCTTTGCTGCATAGAAGAAACCATCAATGAGAAGTAGTAACTAAAGAGCTTGGGAAATAGCTTTGTGGCACAAGTGCCTGCCTGGCAAGTGCAAAGTTGTGAGTTCGAACCCCAGTACTGAAAAAAAAAAAAAAGTAGTAACTAAAGTCAATCAAGTGCTATAGAATGGATAGAGACTTTAGGGCTATGATATTTAGAGGCAAGATGCGCCCATGTTTGTCATTCATTGGCACAGCCCTGTTCTCTCACTCTGGAACTTTTGCAACCAGGAGGTCCAAACTGCTGGACAGACAAATAGATACATTCTACTCATGAATGTGAACAAAAATGTAGAAGGGAAGCATCTTGGTTATTTTTTTCTTATTGCTGGGACAAAATACCCACCACCCAAAATTAAGGAAGGAAAGGCTTATTTAGCTCAGGGTTTGTGGAGGTTTCAGATCATAACCAGCTGGCTCCAAGGCAGGGCAGCACATGGCAGAGGACAGCAGTTCAAAGCGGCGGAAAACAGCAAAACAGCAAGAGCAGAAAGGAAGGCGCAGAAGCAGCAGCAGCAAGCCTCTCTCCCTTCTCTCTCTCTCTTTTATTTAAACTTCATTTATTTATGTTACTGCCTGCTCAGCCTGCCCTGCGGGTGGGGCTGGCACAGCATGTGGTGCTGAGGATTGAACCCCAGTCCCTATGGTTGTCTAAGCCTTCCTAAGCAGGCTTTTAGACTGCTGAGCTATCTCGCCAGTCCCTCTGTCCCTTCTTTGTACTGCATTCAGTCTATCTGCCTCAGAGCTAGTATAGTACTCACACCCATAATCCCAGCATTGGATCATGATTTAATCACAGACTGTAGAAGCCAGCAGTTTCACAATCAGGCTTTGGGGGGCGGGGCAACTAGACATAAACTTCAACAGGAAGAGTAATAGCAGTTACTCTGAAATATCTCTGAAAATTACAGATGAATTAGAGCCCAGGTGATCTAAGAATAAAGCAAGAAAGGCCCTTTGATGAAGCATCACCATAGTGAGACAAGTAGTCTTTTTCTTTTCAGCATGGAGAATTAAATCCAGGGCCTTCCCTGAGCTACATCCCCATCCTCACCTATTTTATTTTGTTTTTATTTGTTTGTTTTTGTTTTTTGTGGAACTGGTGAACGCAGGACCTTGCACTTGTCAGACCGGCACTTGTGCCCCTAAGCTGTCTCCCCACCCCCCACCCCCCACCCCCACCTATTTTAAAATTACTTTTGCAACAGGATCTTACTAAGTCACTAAGTTGGATGGGCTTGAACTTTTTATCTTCCTGCCTCAGCTTCCCAAAATGTCAACATAACAGCCATGTGCCATTATGCCCAGTTAGTTTGTGATTATTTTATGATTCTCTAACCTCTTCCTGTTGTCTGATTTTCAGTTGTTTTGCTTCTTTTTCAGTAAGTAGGACAGAAAAAATATAAGTTTTAGTGCAATTTATCTTATATTCTTTATTTTTTCAATATATTTTAGTACAGGGTCTCACTACACAGATCAGACTCATAGTGATTCTCCTGTTTTCAGCCTCCCAAGCACTGGGATTACAGGCATGCACCACCATGCCCAGTCTCAATCAACTGATGTCTCAGCACATCCTGGAGGGGGTGTGTGGCCATCACAGCAAGCTAGGGATCAAACCTGGTCCCTGTGCCTGTCTAAACAGGTGCTTTAGTCTGCTGAGCTGTTTAGCTGGGGCTTATATTCTTTACACAGAGCTTAACAATGAGAACAAGTTCAAAGTGTTCTAAGGATGTATAGATATAGACACTCCAAAACCCACTGTGGGTTGAGATTAGTATATTTGGTAATTTCTATTAAACAGGGAACAGTCATATTTATATTTAGCATAAAACTTTTACGGAAGATGCATGAGAGACTGATAGTATTAGTTGCTCCCGAAAAGAGGAATGAGGTGACAGGTGAGCAGTGCTAAAAAAGATATTTTTAGGCTGGGGGGTTGTGGAACTCAGTAGTAGAACAATAGCCTAGCATACATGAGGCCCTAGGTTTGATCTCAGCACTGCAAGAAACAGGGGAGAACATTCACTGGATACTCACATTTATTGAATATAGAGCTATGTAAATTTGGATCTGCTAACCATAAGAGCTTCTAAATGACTAATGGATGAAATTAATACATGGATGGATGCACTAGACATAGGATGTGCTAGACATAATAGGTCATATGTATGACTTATTTTAAAAAATTTAAATTTTAAAAGCATTGGCTTAGAAGCAATTTAGAAATCTCAATTCTTTCTTCTAGGAGGCATTAGAGTGTAATAGAACACTGTTTTTGGAGAGAGATAAAAGACTCAGTTTCATAACTTGGTCTGCTATTTTTCCAGTTTTATAACCTTGGCTAAGTTTTTTTTTTTTTTTAAATTAGCTGAATCTCATTTTTGCCATTAATAATACCAATATAAAACTACTCTGTGAAGATTAGACTTCATATAAAACTGCACTGTACTTACTAAATGGCAGCTATTATTCAGTGGCTTTCAATGATCTCTGCTATCCATTACACCAATTATAAGTTGGATGTTGATTAAAGAGAAACTAAATTATGAATGACATTCGAGAGTCTTAATTTCACTTATCAAATAACTACCTGAAATAAGAAACAAATCTCTTTTACAAAAATGTATTTGGCCAACATGTGAACCTTCAGAAAGTCACTATTTGCAGGCTTCCCAAGGTGTATCACAAGGCATCAAATAATCCATGACATCTGATGACGTGTAACTGCATAATGCCATCTCAGTCTTTGGTTTGGCTCTGCTGTCCTATTCTCTCATGTTAAGACTTCCCTGTGTAACACAGAAACAGCACGTCAGTCTTTTCCTCTGGACGTACCTTCTAGGGACACTCCGGGGCCTGCTCAGTCCCACTAGGACAGTCTGGGATTCTGTGCAGGTGCTACTGGTGCCCAGTCATATGCCTTTGACTCTAGGCTCTGCGTAAGAGTATTCATTGTTACTCTCCACAGATATGTTCTCCCATTCTGTATACTATCTTCACTTTCTTGATAGTCTCCAGTAGTCTACCCTTATTCATAGGTTTCATTTCTGAAGTTAAGCCATAGCCTGAAAACATTAAATTAAAAAAATATTAAATAAATAATTCATAAGTTTCACATTGTAAGCTACTAACGAGTGGTGGAATCTCATGTCATCCTATTCTGTCCTGCCCTGGATATGAATGATCCCTTTGTCTAGCACATCCATCCATATATTAGTTTCATCCATTAGTCACTTAGCAGCTCTTTTGGTTAGCAGATCCAAAGTTGTGGTCTCATGGCGTGTGTTCAAGGGAGTCTTAGTTTACTGAATACAAGACCAAAGTACAAGAGTACAGATGCTAGCAATTAGAATATGCCAAAAAGAAGCCACAAAGCTGGCTGGGTACAGTGAGTGGCATACATGCAATTCCAGCATTAAGGAGGCTTAGGGAAGAGGAACTTAAGTTTGAGGCAAGCTAAGCAAGTTGGTAAGATCCTATCTCAAAATGCAAAATAAAAAGTGGTGGAAATGTAGCTCAGTGGTAGAGTTTGCCTAGCATGATCAAGGCTTTGAGTTCACCGGAAAAGACAGACAAACAAGTGAGCAAGCAAGTAAGCAAACAAATAAAAGCCCTAAAATGCTTCTTTTAAGTGAAAGTAGTTATTTGGAGAGGTCATATTCACGTAACTTTTAACTACAGCATATTGTTCATGTCACTCTATTTTGTTACTGTTTTTTTGTTTTGTTTTGTTTTGTTTTGTTTTTTTGTCTTTTTGAGACAGGGTCTCACTATGCAGTTGAGGCTGGCCTTGAGCTCACTTTTGTATCCCAGGCTGGTCTCGAACTTGTACCAATCCTCCTGCCTCAACTTCCCGAGTGCTGGGATTACAGGCATGAGCCACCACGCCAGGCTTCTTTCTGTTGATGATTTATTTCTATGCATTTTTTTTCCTCTTACGGCTGGCTCAGCCTGCCCTGGGGGTGGGGCTGGTGCAGCATGTGGTGCCAGGGATTGAACTGCGGTTCCTGCAGTCGCCTGTTCCTGCAGTGACCTAAGCTAGCCTAAGCAGGCACTGTAGACCACTGAGCCATCTCGCTGGCCCTGCAGTTTTTAAATTTTATGGTAGCACGTTTGCAGTACATGATTACATTCACGAGTTTGTGTGTATACATAACACAGCTTAATTTTTACAACCCCTTCCTCTTTTCCTCCCCGTTGCATGTTTTTCTTTCCTACCCTCCTGTTCCCCTCCCTGCAGTTTTTTCTCTATTATATTTTATTTTGCTCTTTATATATATTTGGTGTTTCTCATGAAAGAGAAACCATGTGACACCTAATCTCGTGTATCTGATTTATTTCACTTAACATTGTTCTTAAGGTGAATCAATATTTTTTTTTTTTACAAATGACTACTATCCTTTTTTATAGGATCTCCCTTGTGAATAAATACCGCATTTGCTTCATTCATTCATGTGTTGATGGACATGTAGGTCTCTTCCAAGATTCAGCTATTATGAATTATGCTGCTATAAACATGGGTATGAATATTTCACTGTAATGTCTTTAACTCTTGGGACAATGCCTAGAAGAGGAATAGTTTGATTGAATGGAATTTCTAATTTTAGTTTTCTAAGAAACATCAATACTGATTTCCATAGTGGTTGTACTAATTTACAGTCCTACTAATATAGAAGGGTTTATCTCCACAGCTGTGCCTGCCAGCATTTGTTACTAATTGATTTCTTTTTTTTTTCTTTTTGCAGGACCAGGGTTTGAACTCACAAAGTTGTACTTGTGCCAAGAAGCTATCTCCCTGTCTGCCCCCCCCCCTTTTTTTTGAGACAGGGTCTCACTCTGCAGTTCAGGTTGGCCTTGAGCTCACTTTTGTAGCCCAGGCTGGTCTCAAACTTGCACTGATCCTCCTGCGTCAGCCTCCCAAGTGCTGGGATTACAGGCATGCGCCATCACACCAGGCTACCAAATGATTTCTGGGTGATAACCATTGTCTTTGGAGTAGGATGGGAACCATTTTTTTTTTTTCTTTTTGTCTTTCTCTAATGAGATGTTGACTATATTTTATATATTTATTGGCCATTTGTATTTCTTCTAAGTATGTATTCATTTTAGTTTCCCATTTTATTATTATCATTATTATTATCATTATTTCTGGCATCATTATTGTCTTTTTGGAACAGTGTCTCCCTATGCAGTTCAGGCTGGCCTTGAGTTCATTTTTGTAGCCCAGGCTGGTCTTGAACTCATACTGATCCTCCTGTCTCAGCCTCCCAAGTGCTGGGATTATAGGTGTGTGCCACCACATCTAGCTAGTTGCCCATTTCTGAATGGGTCTTTTATTTGGGGGGGTTTAATTCTCTTTTATCTTATTTTTTAATTTATGTATTTGGTGCAGTTCAGACCCATAGCAATTTGCCTGTTTTCAGTCCTCCCAGCACTGGGATTACAAGTGTGCACCACCATGCCTGATGCAGTGAGCAGCTCAGCATACCTAGGATAAGGGGGACAGTGCAGCATGAAGTAGTTGGGATTGAACCCTGGTCCTCGAGTTTGCTTAAGCAGGCTGTTAGTCTGCTGAGCTGTCTCATCAGCCCTTAATTCTTTTAATTCTTTATATACTCAACATATTAATCTTTTGTCCTAAAGATTAGTTGTGAAAAATCTTTTTCCCACTCTGTAGGTTGTTTCTTCCCTCTGTTGGTTATGTTCCATGCTATACAAAAGCTTTTAGATTTGATATGATCCCATTTGTTGATTCTTAGTAATATTTCTTGTGCAACTGGTATTCAGACAGTTCTTGCCTATGCCCTCAAGCGTTTTATCTATTTTATCTTCCAGCAGAACAAATATTTAATATACCTGGAGATATATGGGCCTAAATTTAATTTGCTGCTCCTGGATAGCCAGTTTTTCTGGCACCATGTGTTAAAGAGGTTATCTTTCCTCTTGCATACACTTTAGGCTCTGTAAAGATCAGGTAGCTGAATGCACCTGGAGTTGTTCCTGCGTCCTCTATTCTGTCCCACTTATCTTTTTTTTTTTTTTTTTTGGTTAATACTATGCTGTTTATCACTGTAGCTATTTTCATAGTGCTGTGGTCAAACCCAGGGCCTTACACAAGTGCTCTACCACTGAGCTACCTCCCTAGCCCTGCCACTGTAGCTTTGTAGTGTAAACTGGAAGTCTGAAATGGGAACTCCTCCTGTCCTGCTCTTGTTGCTCAGGATGCTTTTGCTCTTCTGGTTCCATATGAGTTTTAAGATTGCCTTCCTTACTGTTGTAGTGCTATTGACATTTTGGTTAGGAGCATATTGTTTGGAAGTATGGTCATTTCAACTATATTGGTTTGTCTATTCAGAAACTTACTGTGCCTAATAAACTATTACAGGTAGGCATGTGATCCATTCTTGTCCCCTTTCTCCTTTTCCCTCAGTGTGTATGTGCGATATTAGAAAGCAAACACAGGGCTTCGGCAGTGCCAAGCAGGTGCTCCACCAGTGAACCTGGATACCCATCCCTATGACTTATCGCTAGCTTATGTTTATGTACAGTTGATGTAAGTGTGTAATTTCACTCTTTTGCACCCTTCAGAATTTACTGACCCTTAGGATTTATTTTTGGACTCATTTTACTCCATTGATCTGCACACTCATGCATGTTCTGGAACCACACTGTCTTGGTTACTGTAGTTTCTTTCCTAAAGTTTTATAAAAAGAAAACGCTTCTGCAGACGACTGGTATTTTCCTTCTGGAATAACATCAGATCTTAAAGAATCCTTTATCTTTCAAAGCCATAACATTTCCCCCATTTTTCTGCAAGTTTCAGTTTGCCTATCTGTTAGACCTTTTGATCTATTTAGAATTGATTTTAGCACAGAGGGCAGTAGCAAGCTAGTATTATTCTTTCAATTATATTAACACTTTTTAAAAGTCCATTATTCTGTTAGTGGTCTGCAAAGAAGCCTTCAGAATACTTTTCTCTTCTCAATATCTTTCAGGTCATCTTTTAAATGCTATGGCAGAATACTTGAGGCAGGCTAGCCTTACAGAGGAAAGACATCTATGCTATGGTTTATGTTTAATTTTCTCCCTCAAAACCTCAAGGAGTCATAGGCATGGCTTTTGGAAAGTGGCAAGACTATGGGGGCTTACAGCTAAGGCAGGTCCCCAAGGTGTAACCTGCAAGATGTACCTCCTTCCCCAACTCATTTTGTTCTCTACTTCATCATCTTGATGTCAGGAGCTATTCCTTCACTATGTCCCTCCAACATGCCACTCTGCCTTGAAGCTAGCAGTCTTTAATCTAAAAACATGATCCCACATAAACATCTCTTCAAATTGTGGGCATCATGTATTGTATTCTAGTAATAGGGAAGTGACCAAGAATCTCTTTTGTTTACAATTTTGGAAGTGCAAGGGCAGGTTGGCACAGACATTAACTCCATTCTGTTATGACCCTCTTCTAGGAGTCCCAAGGTGGCATGTGGCATTACATGGCAAAAGACAGGGAGCACATGTATCTTTCTATCAGGTCACTGTTCTTTATTTTACTTTTCAGTGTTTGGCACTGAATCTAGGGCCTCACACATAATAAGCAAATGCTCTAGCACTGAATCACACTTCAGCCTGGCTGTCTTCTTACAAAGCTACCAGGATTCAATCACGAGTGCTATAACCTAATGACCTTGCCCAGCCTCATTCAATCCTAATCACTTTCCAAGGTCCCCACCTGTAAATACTATAGTCGGATTAAGCTGGAATCCTCTTAATGCTATCAACATACAACTTGGGGGATTAAACTCCCTCATGAGTTAGGGGAGCAAATCATAAAAGCTCATTATGAATCAAGTTTCCAAAACAAGATGCTAGTCTTGCCAGCACACTTCTGGTTTTCATGGGCTGCTGGCCTCTGGAGCTCTTTGGTGTTAACAGCTCTGAATGTTTATTAATCTTTCTTTGGAAATGATCTCTTACACACTACTAGGATAAAAATCTCAAGTAGATGTAGAGGACTTTTGGAGTTCATACTACCCAAGGAAGAAATCACAAGCAGGTCCAGGAACACCAAAGCAAGTCTTTATTTTAACAGGGCCAGTGCTGCAGCAGTGGGGCATCAGGATACAGGAGGCAGGCTTAACGTTTGCAACACAGTTTAACACCAGAACTGGGAGAGTAAGAATACTAGTCAAAGAATGAGTGTCTGAATTATATCATTCTCTCTCTGAATCTGTTCTGTGAAAGGGAAGTGGCAAGATAACCCTTACATCTAGGTCTTTTTTTTTTGTTTTGTTTTTTGTCTTTTTGAGATAGGGTCTCATTATGCAGTTCAGGCTGGCCTTGAGCTCATGTTTGTAGCCCAGGCTGGTCTTGAATTTGCACTGATTCTCCTGTCTCAGCCTCCCGAGTGCTGGGATTACAGGCATGCGCCACCACAACCAGCTACATCTAGGTCTTTATGAAGCTATTTGTGTGACTGTGGTCTCTAAATCCCCTGGCTTCATCCCCCATCTGACCTATCAATACTATTAAAATATAGATGAATAAATAAGCTAGCATCCTACTTTTTCTAAAAAAAATTTTTCCATTATAGGAAGTGCCCCACTGGGATGGAAGCATAATAGTAGATGTCCCTCTCTCAATAACAGAAGGTAAAGAAAGGTTTGGCAGTTTTCTGAGAATCCTGGTGAGTTTAGGGATGAACTTATTGAGTGGAACTGTTATTCTCAGTTGGAAGTATGTGATTCCAGTGTTAACGCAGTACTGCACTCCTGATAAAAATATATTCTTGGTCTTTTTATCAAGATGGTGCCAAAGGTGAAGAAGGAAGCCCTTGCCCCTCCCAGAGCTGAAGCCAAAGCAAAAGCTTTCAAGGCCAAGAAGGCCATGCTGAAAGGCATCCACAGCCACAAAAAGAAGAAACAAATGTCACCTACCTTCCACCATCTCAAGACACTGTGGCTCCAGAAACAGCCCAAATACCCTCAGAAGAATGCACAGGAGAAACAAGCTTGATCACAGTATGCCATCAAGTTTCCCTGACCACAGAGTCAGCCAGGAAAGAGATCAAGAACAACACACTTGTGTTCATTGTGGATGTCAAAGCCAATAAGCACCAAATCAAGGAAGCTGTAAAGCTCTATGACATCAATGTTGCCAAGGTCAATGCCCTAATCAGTCCTGACAGGGAGAAGGCATATGTTCAACTGGCTCCTGATTATGATGCATTGGATCTGAGTCCAACTGGCTAGTTCTAAATGCATACTTATTCCATTAAAAAAAAAAAAAAAAAAAAAAAGGTATTTTTAAAAAAACTGCTGTAGTTGCTGATAGGTTGGCAGCTAACATCCATGCATCCATGATGTTAAGAGGTTTGGGGAGGAAGCACGCTTCTACATGGGATCTTGAAAATTCTATCCATAATGGGGGAATGGAGTTTTCCATAATTTGTATTTTAGAAGGAATGAGAAAGTGCCTAACTAAGCCTGTCAATTACAACAGAGTTAAAGAGATAACACAAGAGAATCCTGCCATATTTTCAAATCATCTGTCAGAAGCCTTCCAAAAGTGTATTATTAGCAATGACCTTTACTTGCCATATACTTTATACACAGCCTGTCCCAGGTGTTAGGATGAAGTTACAGGTCCCCAAGTCTCTGTGTTGATTTTGGCAGAAGAGGTCTTCCAGGTCTGTAAGAACCAGGAACAGGAAGAAGGGCAAAGAAAGGTACGAGGACAGAGAAAAAGATGAGGATTTGGGTTCCTTTTAATTCAACTGCCATCTCAGGGTAACCCATACTGTCAAAAGGAAGTCAACAAGATCACATGGACTCTCTTGAAAAGCAGAACTGACACCTGGCCTAAGGAAGTGGATCTTCCTGGGTCCACTATAGTTGGAAGACATCGCCATTACTAAGGAGGATCCTCGAGAAACCGTTGGCTTGGCAGAGTAAAAAAAATAATTTTCTTTTAGATACCAGGATTTTGTTACAAAACATTGGTATGTTTTGTTGATTTAGCTTATGTACTATGTAGTTTACCAAATTCTGCATCCCTTCCTTCAAGTCCTCATTCTCTAAGTTTTAGAAAGCATGTGTTACAGCTTGCAACTACATGTGTCCCCCAAAGCCTCATGCAGTTATAGGTGGAGTTTTTTTTTCAGAGGTGGCTGGATCTAGAATGTGTGATGCTAGGATAAAGGGTGTAAGATTACCCTCAGTTAACTGACTGGTTTGGAAGCCACCCTATGCTGCACAGTCTAGACAGAAGGTAAAAGGGAGAGGAAGGAGATGCCTTCCTGCTTGTTTTACTGTTTTCTGCCTACCTGGAAGTATTTCTCCTCTGTGATACCCCCTGCCATACCACCTTGCCTTGGAGTCAACCAATTGTGGACAGAAACCTCTACAAACTGTGAGCCAAAATAAATGTTTCCTCATTTAATTTTGGGTCTTGAGTTCTCAGCAATAAGGAAAGCAACTGAGACAGTATGTACACTGAACAGGTATACACAGGCACTTCATCTTTTGGGGAATGACTGGCTTCTAGAAAAGTTGAATTGCTACACTTTGTTACTCCAAGGCACAGCATTAGGTAACAATATGAGCCTTGACTCAAAGACTGCAAGATATTTCTTGGCTGGTAACCTATTTTTTTATGATATTTATATGCCATGACAATGGGATGACCTGATAGTCTAAAAGCAGTGGCTACAACTTCCCCATTTGGCATGAGAAAAGCTACTAGGTTGTCCCTCTTTGGAAGTACAGACCTTCTACTAAGATCAAGATATCTTAAAGAGGGGTGGCAACATAGCTCAGCAGTCCACAGCACCTGCTTAGGCAATCTTAGGCAAGTGCAGGGGACTGCATTTCAATCCCTAGCACCACATACCTTGGCAGCCCCATCCTCAGGATGGGCTGAGCAGACAAAAAAAACAAAACAAAACAAAAAAACCCCCAAAAAAAACCTTAAAGGGAAAATGATCAGAGGCAAGACCCAATGCTTCTGAAAGGAAAATCAGTTGTTTAAGAAAAAAGCACAAGAAGGCATGCACAGTATAGACTCAGGGAAGGAAATGAACGAGATGTAAAAAAAGACACATATGGAGGCAGAATATGTTTAGGTAAGAAAGAATTCTGACTGGTAATATTCTGCCAGAAGGTTAAAGTAAATTGCAGACAAGGGATGAAGCTTATGAAAGGAAATCTGTATGTGATGAGGTTGTCTATGGCTTGTACTAAAAGAAGGAGCCAAACAATGGGACCAGAAAGGTTACTGGCAAGGGTGTCAGACTAAACTCTGAAGTGGTGTCCACAAAGCTCTGACTGAGCAGAGGGTCCCAGACTCAAGGGTATAAGGATCCATCACAGTGTTCCTATGAACCACTATTTATTCTTTCGAGCTCTTTTTTTTTTAGAACTTTTTATTTTATTTTATTTATTTATTTTTTTCTTGTTTCAGAACCTTTGTTTATTCACTCATTTTTATGGCCGGCTCAGACTGCCCCGAGGGCAGGGCTGGCACAGCATGTGGTGCCAGGGATCAAACCGCGGTTCCTGAAGCCGCCCAAGCTTTCCCAGGCAGGCGCTTTAGACCACTGAGCCATCCCGCCGGGCCCCCATCTTTTGAGCTCTTATACAAAAATTTTATAGTTTGACAAATTCCACAGAAAACAAAACGTTGGAATTATACATCAATGGGGATTTTTACAAGATTAACAATATAATACAGGCCACATTTTATATTATTAGTTTATAAGGGAACACCCAAGAATCATGTACAAGTGTAGGAAATCTATCCACATACTAAATACTAAAGAACTCAGCTGAGGGCCTGGATCCTACTTCACAGATCTGTGCCAGAAAGGCCCAAAGGTCAGTGGTGGAAGCTAGGAAGTCTATGCCAGTGGGATAAAGGATCTGTGCTAGCAGGCTGAGGGGCCTGAATTGGAGCTAGGAAGCAATGCTCAATGTCAGCACCAGAGCTGCCCTAAAAGTATCACAGCCATCCTCAGTATCAGTGAGGTCCCAAGTCCCTCCAAGCAATGAGGCAAGTTGAGTTCCTATCATGAAAGCCACTGCAACAAGCTTCTCATGACACTGAGCATCCTCCCCTCTAGAGCAAGGCAGTGATGCTCAAGATGAGGACCACAGCTTCTCCAAATTTCATTGGGAAAGCCAGCATGACAAGGTCCTTCAGTAGAACAGCCCAAGAGAACCAGCTGCTTCCAACTGCTCCAACAGCTTCTCCAAACAGCAGAAGCTTCTCCTGTTCTGCCTTCTTGCTACTGGCAACAAACCACAGGTGGGCCTTCTGTACCCAGTACTGCACTAGTTTAGTTCAGTTGGGTATAAGTTGACTATAAAGTTAGAAGTGCACTACAATCAATATGGGAAGAACTTAAAAACATATATATTGATGCTTGAGCATGGTGGTGCATACCTGTAATCCTAGCACTCAGAGGCTGAGGCAAGAGGATCCCAAATTCAATCTCAGCTTGGGCAATTTAGCAACTTAATGAGGCAGGCCCTGCCTCAAAGTAAAAATAAAACAAATAACAACAACAACAACAACAACAAAAAAAAAAAAAAACTGGGGATTGTAGCTCAGTATGAAGGTTGGGGCTCAACTACCAGTACCAAAAGCAAAACAAGACAGTACAAAACTCCAATATTGACAATCTAGAGCTTAGGATGAGGCAGGAAGATCATAAGTTTGAGGCCACCCTGGGCTACACAGAGCTTAAGGTAGCCATGGACTACATAGTGCAAGTGGTGGTAAGACTACAGCATGTGGGCTATAGAGGGTTGTATCATCAAAAGCTCTAAAACGCTTGCCATCACTGACATAGTGAGATCCTGTCTCACAATACATGTTAAAAACACTGATGAATGTGCTCTATTAACTTATATTAGCCCTCTGTTAGTTTCCTGAGTGTCCTTCATGTCGAGTTAAACATATACTATACATTGGGATTCTTTAAACTGTCTCTCCTTCATGGCCACTTCCCTTTTTTTTCCTGTCCAAGTAGTGACACCCACCCACTAGCTTAAGCCAGAAATCTGGAAGTCATCCTTGACTCATTAATCTTTCCCTCATGTTTGTCCACTTTTCATTGGCAAAAATACTACAGACTAAAAAAATTGTATATAAAGAACAAACGCTTAAGGGGTTGCATTTAGTGATGGCCTTCTTGCTAGCAGGGTTACGAAGAAGCAGACAATATTATAGGGCAAAAGACAGAGGGCACATTTGTGTGGGTGTGTACATGTGCTTTTCTGTCTCCCTTTAGTCATAAAGCCAGCAGGATTAAATAAATTATGGGACTCCACCCGAATGACTGTTGATTTCTACTCACTTCCCCAAAATCCCACCTTGAGAGACCATAGTTGGATGAAGTCCTAATACCTTACAGTGGAAATTCTCCACAATGAAACCCAAGGGGACACTCAAATTGCATCCAAATGACCACACCTCACAACTCAAGCCTGCTGATTTTGCTAACCATCTCGAGTCATCTCACTTGTTCTCTTCCTCTTGTTTGCCTCACTCAGAATCTACTTATCTCCTAGCTCATTTTTTATTTGTGTGCCATCATCTGCTCCATTTTCACTCAGTCCCACAGTGATTTCTGAAAAGTCCAAGTGGTCATGTCACTTCTTTGCTTCAATCTATAAAACCAACAAACAAGGGCTAGTAAGACGGCTCAGTGTTCTAAAGCATCTTCTTAGGCAAGCTTAGGCAACCACAAAGACTGCAGTTCAATCCCCCAGCACCACATGCTGTGCCAGCCCCTCCCCCAGAGCAGGCTGAGCTGGCCATAACATAAAAAATAAAATAAAATTTAAAAAAACATTAGCAGGGCTGGGGAGATAGGTCAGTAGAATAAGTGCCTATCTGGCAAGTGCAAGGTGTTGAGTTCAATCCCCTGAACCACAAAAAAAAAAAAAAGTTTCAATGGCTTCCTATTACCCTCAGATAAATAAGTCTATGAAATCTGTACCCTCACTCTGTCACCATATCGGGTTCGTTTCAGTGCTTAAAAAAGATTCAAGTACTGTTTCCTCCAATGTCTCAATTACTCTTTTCTCACTGCTGGGAAAAGGACCTGACACTCAAAATTAGTGAAGGAAAGGTTTATTTATTTGGAAAGGTTTATTTAGCTCACAGTTAGTAGAGGTTTCAGTCCACTCAGCTGGCTCCAAAGCAGAGCAGCAGATGGCAGAGAGCAACCATTCATGGTGGCAGCAAGGAGCAGAGCACAAAGGAGGAAGAGCAGCAACAATGACTAGAGAGCAAGGCCATTTATATTAAGTTGCATTTAGACTATCAACCTCAGGCTGGGTGTAGCACTTACACCCATAATCCTAGCAGCACTCACACTCATAATCCCACTGGATCATGAGTTAATCACAAACTACAGAAGTCTGCCCCATGAGTACATGAAGCTTTGAGGGAACAACTAGACATAAACCACAACATTCACCTAAACCACTTCCCCCTCTTAGCTAACCAAGGAGTTTGCTTAGTCAGCTTTTCACTTTTTCTATTTTTACTCTGAAATCTCTAAAATCCCTTTTTGACCATACAAATTAGGCTTTACACTCTCTTCCTTGAAAGCTCCCATGACATCTGGAACTTCTCACTAAACTCAAGAGTATATGTGAGTTGTTGCATGTTGGTCTCCCCTAGTTTGTCACACATTTCAGGGAGCTGGAGCTATGTCTCTATTATTCTTTGTACTCCAGGCCCTTCATATAGTGCTTGGCACAAGGCAGGATCTTAACACTTGGCTGATGATCAACTTGCTAAACAATGAACAAATGAATGACAGCTGAACAGTGAATTTGGCATATATGAGAGCAGTATAAAGCAAAGTTCTAGCTCTTGGGTAGGCAACAAAGGAAATTCTCCCTCAGGATTAACAGTGAACACGGGGGAACTTCCATTTCACCATAACTGCTTCTTTACTTATTATTTCTCTCTCTGCTTACAAGACTTAGCCTCAGGATTTTGGTAAGCTGAATACAAAACTCTAGTTAAAACACAGAAAGAAGGTATCCTATGTCTTTCTCTCAGATGACTCAGTTGAGTTTAAGGATTACGACTACTGCTCACAGTCTCAAGGCAATTTGGGTGACCTCTGAATCATGATGATGCTGGCTTTACCTTGTTTGACACTGAGATCTGGTCCTTATTCCAGAACTGCTTTTTTGATTATACAGGGCCTATAATTAGACACAGCTTGATCTTGAAAATTGATCATCCCAAATCCCAAAAATGTTTTCAATTGGATGTGAGCATAATCCAGTGATCATTCTTTCCAATTTCAATATACGTGCTGCCAAAGCGAGCACTCATTCTTTCCTGAGGCAACCATATTCTCCAAATATATAAATGAGGATATCAATAGGCTGAAACACATCATGAAAAAAAAAAGTATAGGTACCAGACTTCCAAGTTCTCCATGAAAATACAACTTCTTACATTTGTATTTCTTTTATTTGGCCATAGCTTTGTTTCTCTTCTTCCCCTCCTTTTCTTTTGGTGGGGTGGGCCACCACATTAACCCTGTGTCTACCACTGACCCACACCAGCCGTTGCAGTTCTTTCCACACAGATTCCCAGCGATGGCATGCATTTTCCTTTAAATGTTATATTCTTGGGGCATGAGTAACACTGACAATGTCTGTGACAAAAATTCTTCCTCACTGAGTGGTCAGCCTGTCACTATTTCCCTTAAAGTGAAGGGCAGTTCAGTGAGTAAGCTTTCCAAGACACTCCTAGTGGTGTCTCATAGGGAGACTGACCTCACAATTTAATCAAACAAGAGTCTTGAGCAAAATATTTTTTATCTTGTACTAGGCTGATTTCATTTTCTGTTTTAATCCTAGTCATCTAATTGTTCAGTCATTTTAAGCAAAAAATGTTGAGCTTTACCAAATATTTATGCAATGTAACCTGTTCCTATGACAACAAAAATTGGAAGAACATTTTTTTTTGAACTGGAAGTCATTAAACATGCGACTAAGAAAAGTTTCTATTGAAATTGTAGCTCTTCTCTATCAAATTATTTGAAAAGCTCTTTAATTTTGGAACAGTTCCTTAATACTTAAAATATTTAAACTGGGCTGGTAAGATGGTTCAGCGCTTGCTTAGGCAAGCTTAGGAAACCACAGGGACTGTGGTTCAATCCCCAGCACCACATGCTGCACCAGCCTCACCCTCAGGGCTGGCTGAGCCAGCCATAATATTAAAAAATAAAAAAAATAAAATAAAATGTTTAAACTGCTTGTGAATATATTTTATGTGGCTTTTTTAAAATTTTACATTCTCAGCCTAGAAAAATGCTAAACCAATTATCAAGGACTGGCATTATACCTACTAAAATCAATACCAAGTCTTACTTCTTCATTTATAATTTTTCCCCCCATGGATTGGGGATTGAATTCATGCCTTTGCACCTGCCAGGGAAGAGCTTATTCTCCTGAACTGTCTCCCCAGCCCCTTCATTTATAATTTTGATAATTCTTTTTATGTTCAATCATTTTATTTTTGAGACAGGGTCTTGTTTAGTAGCTCAGTGTCCTTGAGTTCCTACCTCAGACTCCTGAGGGTTGAGTGCAGATTACACCACCTCTACCAGCTCTGTCCAGCTACTTTGAAGGAAATGATTAGTGGAGGAGATAAAAAGATAGGATTAAAGCTTTAGCAACTACAAAGACAAATAGAAAAACATTTGTGCAGCAACAAACAGCAATGAGTGACCTTACAGTGAAACAAACAAGACAAAACATGGCTTCTAAAGAAACAAACTGCTTAAATGTTTTTAAGTAATTCAGAATACTTTTATTAAATTTTATGGTGATTTTATTTTCCAAAATATAGACGTAAATGCTCTAATTAACTCAATCTACACTCAAGAAAGTCTTCTGTGATCATTTCTTTCTTATTCTTCTTTGTAACATTTACCACTTTCAGGAGATAACTTTAAAGTATTTTATTTCTAAACTGTTCATAATCTAACAAACTAAATGAAAGAATTATCAAACATTTTCTTCACTATTCCAGTCCTTAGAATAATTCCTGCCATGTAGAAGGGCTTCACAAATACTCCATGAGTGTATGACTATATGCTTATAGGGGAAGGCATGCCATGCTGGAGAAAAAAGAGGACTGTGAGAGGTACACCGTACATTCCACACTCAGTATAGGCCAGCTTACTTGTAGTTAGGGCTAGAGCTAGTAATTATGGCCAATAAATAGTACATTGTCAGTTATGAGCTAAGATAGTAAAAGATTCATGAATGATGATCTAGTGTCTTTTCATTACTGTCATTAGTAAAGATGTTAAGTGTTTCAGTTTCACCACTGAAGAATGAAACTTGCCAGGATGGGGAAACCATGAGTAACTGGCAGGGAGGAACTCTTCTGCCAATCTGTGCAAGCGATGTAGCTGACAAGAAATAAACTTGTGTTGGGTTAGCGCACCTCAGACACTTGGGAATGTTTATTACTGCAACATAATCTAGCTTATACAAATACATGTAAACAAACTAGCCTGTACTAGCATGTATTATGTACCAGAAATTTTGTGACTACTTCACATTCTACTACATCTGCAGAAAGCCCCAAAGCCAGTACTGTTATACTGAGGTTAAGAAACTAAGTCAAGGTAGATTAACTCGTCCAAGGCTGCCTGCTAAATAGAAAGACTGGAAATGTAACCCAAGCAGTCTAGAGAAATACCTACCAAGCTGTTAACACTGGTTAACCCTGCAGATGAGATTATGGACTGATCACTCCTTGCTTTGTATTTAACTTTTGAAAATCATGTATTATTTTTGTAGTAAGCAAATAAATAAGACATCTATTAAATACAGATTATGAATTCAGAGATGAAAATCAACTAATCATAAGATGCTGGTGTAATTAAGGAATTTCTAAAATAATTTCTAGCACATTCAGGCATATTTAGTATTACATGTCAATTCTACTAAGTCAGACAAATTATACTATATTTTATAAGAAAGCTGCATTAGTTTACTCAGAGAAAAATATTTCCAGCAAGGAATACAGAAGTGCTTTTGGCAGTGAAAATATAATAAGATTAGGTCCATAGATTCACCAATGTTGTAGTTCTGGAAATAATTCTGCATTCCCTAGCACTCAATATTTATTGAAATAAAGCAGTAACTTGCCTACGTATGCTGATACTTGTCTGAAGTCCCAGCACTACTAGCTGGACTACCACACCTGGCCCTTGTGTGACTCTTGACAAGAAGAAAGTTATAAAGACTAAACTATCAGTTGTCCCAGACCTGGGACAGCTGGGTGACAAGCATGTCACTACAGTACAGTGCTCTGATGGTTAAGTACTCTGGGATGGCAATTTAATCAAGCTGTTTCCACAGCATGACCTTGTCTGTGTTCATGGCTGCCTAGACCACCTTTAGTCTCCGAACCTCTTTCTCCAGCCCTCTCTTGGCCTCTTTAGCTTGGAAAAAAGCATTGCGCAGTAGCTATTGGCCATTGCTTACAACAGTTTGAAGGCATACTATCTAGGAGAAAATGAACAATCTGTGAAGAAATAAACAATAGAACCTAAACCCATCATATGATAATAAATAGTACAAAGGCAGACTTACTAGTTTTTAGATTTCTTCAAGGTTTCATCTTTTGTTTTCTTTCAGAAATTTCTATCATTCCAGTATTCACTAGGTGCATTCACAAATCTCCACAAGTTTAACTCCCATCTTTCATTTATAATATCACTTTTTAAAAAATCAAAGTTTATTTCATTTAATTTCTCAGGAAGGATAAATAAAGCCAACTATAACTTTTTATTTCATGATGCCAACAGCTCTTTTCTCTCTCTCTCTCTCTCTCTCTCTCTCTCTCTCTCTCTCTCTCTCTCTCTCTCTCTCTCTCTCTTTCTTTCTTTTTCTTGAGACAAAATTTTCCCTGTGTGTCCAGGCTGGCCTGGAACTCATAGCAATCCTACCTCAGCCTGGGATTACAGGCGAGTGCCACCATGCCCACCCAACAGCTGTCTTCTGTGTGAGTTCTTTCACATTTCTGTGAAAAGTTCCTTTTCCAATTCCTTACTATCTTATGCTGTAATAAAAAGAAAATACATTGCACTTAAAAGTTTTTCGATTTGTTTAAAAATAACAAAACCCCTTTAGTCTTAAACTTAACGAACAGCAATAAATCTGATTAGGAAATTCATATGGTGAAACAGAACACTCCAATAAAAATAGCGCGACACCTACGCCGACTCATGCCTAATACCTAGGAACAAGGAGCCCTCAGGGCCACAGGGTCGGGTCCTAATGGATGGACAAGATCGTGAAAGGAGGTAACCAGAGGCAAGAGGCTGGCCTCCGGTCTCTAAGAGCCGAAAAGACCCACGCTGGCCACCACTTACGATGTTTAGTGACTCCCAGAGTGTCTTACTTCCAGTCTCATTGAGACAAAGATAAGGAAAAGAGCTTGATAAGCGGAGACGCACATCCGGTGAGCGAACTTCCGGTGCAGGCACCGCCGTCCGGCGCCCACACGTGTGGCCCCGCCCCGTGAACTCTGAGCCCCGCCCCGGGGCCAGCTCGCCCCGCCCCCTCGCGCCTCGCCCCGCCTCGCGTCCCGGAGGCCTGAGCCTGCGGGTGCCGCGTCGCCCTTGGCCTTCCCCCGCCGCGCGCCGCCCTGCGTGAGGGCAGGGGCGGAGTGGAGGCGTTGGCCCTGCCACGTCTGGGCCGCGGTTCCCTGCGGTGGCGCTGGCTGGGCCGGAGGTGGGGCCGGTGCTGAAGCCGGATCCGGATCCGGATCTGGTACTCTGCGGGCTGTAGGGTAAAGTCGGACGCGCCTGGCGGGGAGCGCAGCCTGCGGGGCCTCTGCCGGTGAGGACCCCCGGGGCCAGGGCGGGGAGCAGAGGTCGGGGCCCTCTGGGCCTGCCAGGCGCCTCGCAGACCAGGCAGGCGGCGGGTCGGGCGAGAGTGCTGTGGAGTGGGCGGCGGGCGGCCCGTGCCAGGCCACCGGCTCTGGGCTCGTGGCTGGGAGCGCGGGGAGCTCGCGCCTCTGCCCCGCCGCCCGCCCGGCTCGAGCCTCTGGAGCGAGGGCGTCTTTTGTCTCAGTGCGGAGCTCTGTTTCCGAAACCCCGGGCGTGGGATTTCGGTTGTAGGAGCTGGTGTTGGTGCCCAGTTCCATGAAAGACTTGGGGTCCCGCGAGGTTACGGGGTACGTTCTGGGAATGGGACTCAGAACCTTGAGCCGTTGTAGGCAGGGGTCAGGCTGCCGAGAAAGCCGGAGCGCGCGTCAGCCCCGCGTGTGTACTGCCTGCCATCTGTGGAGGGTTCCGTGTGGAGCGCACCGGCGAAGGCGCGGTGCGAGGCTTGCAGCCCCGCTCGCGCGTCTGCCGCGCATCCTTGGTAAGCCCTGGCGGTTCCCCCGCCTTGGCTTCCTCTTCAGTAACTGGGAGCAAATAACGCCTGAATGGTAAAGACCGAGTGGGCTGTCGGGAAATCTCGTGAGGATCGGTGCAGGTGCATAGTTGGATCCTGAAGGAAACGTTCTCTAGATTCAAAATGCAGGCAAATTGTTTCACTTGTCATGCAATTTAGAAAAGAATTCTAACGTCTCAGCAGCACAAATGTTTCCTTCGCCCCTCCATCATGTACTGAAGATGCCCCAGGAGAGCAGCCGGGGTAGGACTCTGGTGATAATTTAGATTTGGCCTTAGATAATTTTTTTAAATTTGTGTAGCGACTATGTTAGTGTCCGCTACTGCTCCCAATTGCTTTCTAAGAGCAGCTCCATCCCATTTGTGATAGTCTTGCTGTCCAGAATGAGTTCAGACTCTGCTAAACCATCTACCAAAGATGTACGAATTTAGATGAATTCTCCACTTAGTAACACAAGCAAAATGTTTAATGTTGCCTTAATAAGGAATTTAAAATGTAATATTTTCTGCATTTAATGTATACTTTGATAGGCTATGTGTGTGCATATTTGAAAAGCAATGTTGCTACCCCTTTTTCACATGAAAAGCCTCAGCGGTTCAATTATCAAAGATAAACATTAAAATTCATGCCCTAAAAATAATTTTTTTAAAAAAATTCATGCCCTAAAGTTAACCTACAAAAGAGTTTAGGATGGGGGGGGGTGATTGTTTTAATTACCACAGTTTATATCCTTTCCTCAATATTTTTTGTTTGAGGAATAGTATAATTTGATCTGAAGCCTTTCTGAGGAAAAAAAACAACTTCTCAGCATTGTATATACCTAGTGACATTTTTATTCTTTGCTATACATTTTTCTTTCCTGTACTAAGAATACTAACTTTTGGTTTAACAAAAACATAATAAATGTGTTATGTTTTTAGTCCCTATACCCAGTATAATGCCTAATTCATGAATCAACCTTTGTAGTTAATTTTGAACTTATTACTAAGTAGAATATGTCTTGTTGAGTATTCCCAGGGTGCCTGGTACTGCTAAGTGCTAGTTTGCATAGTCATTTTTTGCCTCTTAATAATTTCTTCTCTACTTTATAAATATGGAAAATAAGATTTTAATTGCCTTAAGATCACACAGTTGTGGGCTGCATAACAGCCCTAATCCAAAGTGATAACTATGCCAGGGTTTAAATTTTGGCTCTATTCATTTTGTAAACTTGGGCAAGTTGCTTAACATCTCTGCCTTTATACCACTTATTAAAATGAAGATAATCAACATACCTACCCTGAAGGATTGTTGAAGTAAATGAACACATGATGTGTAAAGTTCTTTGAACTTGGTCTAGTTCATAAGTGTTCAGCAAAGGTTAATTTCTATTTTTATTCCCAAAGCCTATCACCTTCTGTTATATAGTTATAGGGGGTTGTACAGACAGAATTGGGAGAAGGGTGAAACGGTTGAATCTTTAAAATGTAACAATTTCTGTAGGAATGGAAATAACAACTGGAGGTTCAGTCTTTGGATGGTTAGGAAGACTTTCCTTCCATTTTATGCTTTGTAAAATTGTTGATCTTTTCCATTGTGATATGTATTACTCTTATAAGGCCAGTATTGAGAACCTGTCTATATCTGAATAGACTAATGTTCAAGAAGGAAAATAATCATGCTGGTTGTTTTCACTAGCATGAAAACTTTTTTTTTAGATCCTACTGGAAAGATGAAACCAGATGAAACACCTATGTTTGACCCGGGTCTACTCAGAGAAGTGGACTGGAGCCAGAATACAGCTACATTTTCTCCAGCTATTTCTCCAACACATCCGGGAGAAGGCTTGGTTTTGAGGCCCCTTTGTACTGCTGACTTAAACAGAGGTATGGACTCATTTAGTTTGCCAGTCCCAATTAAAATTATTAATTTAGCTTTTTATTTTCTCCATAAACATTAAAACATAACTTTAAAAAATATTTGACTTCTGCATTATTTTGCTTTTTTTTTTTTTCTTTGAGATGGTGTCACTGTGTGCTGGTCTCAGACTTGCAGCAGTCCTCCTGCCTCAGCCTCTGGAGTGTTGGGACTACAGGCATGTGCCACCATGCCTGGCCTTATATATTTGATTTTTAATGAAACTGGATGGACATTCAATTCCACTGACCGTTGCCAGGATCAAATATTATTGTGAAGCTTTTCTAATGGTTTAAATATGACAGTGTTTCTTCCAGAAAGACTCTTCATAAATAGAAGTGAAGGTATCATAAAAGTTAAGGAACCAGGTGTGATAGTGCATACCTATAGTCCCAGCACTTGGGAGGAGATTGAGACAGGAGGATCACAGTGAGTTTGAGACCTGGACTTAGGACTACAGAAGCAAGTGCAAGCCCAGCCTAAACTGCAGAGCAAGACCCTGTCTTAAAAAAAAAAAAAAAAAAAAGTTAAGTGTCTGCCGTAAGAAGTTGAATAGAAATGAAAGTAGAGAGCTTTCCTTGGATAAGTTCAAAGTACTATTTCTGTGTATTTTTTTTATTAACATCTAAATTCTCTACCATAATTCCCTTAGACCTTGGTAATTATAAAGTAAAATTTTATTTCTCTCACTTGAATTTGGGGTAGAAATCTGAAGAAACTAATTTTATACTTTTTTTCTGATTTTTTTGATTCAGGGTCTCACCACTTGTCCTTGAGTCATAGTAATATCTTTTTTCTTTTTTGAAACAGAATCTTACAGCGTAGTTCAGGGCAGCATCATCCTACTGCCTCAGCCTCCCGAGTGCTGAGATTACAGGGATTCACCACCAGGCCCTGCCATAGTGAGAGGATATAATACTTCAAATCACATATTTGGGAAAACTTGCCATTCTTTTACTGAACTTAAATTACACTGAAAAGAAAAATGGGGCCCGGCGGGATGGCTCAGTGGTCTAAAGCGCCTGTTTGGGAAAGCTTGGGCGGCTTCAGGGACCGCGGTTCGATCCCCCGGCACCACATGCTGCGCCAGCCCTGCCCTTGGGACAGGCTGAGCCGGCCATAAAAATGAGTGAATAAACAAATAAAGGTTCTGAAACAAGAAAAAATAAATAAATAAATAAAATTTAAAAAAAAAAAAAAAAGAAAGAAAAATGTGTGCTATTGCTATAAATTTGGATATTAAGATTTGTACTATTACCAAATAAGCAGACAAAACCTTTGGTGAAGTTTATAATCCTTTGTAACAGTGATCATAGAAAACAGGTTTCAGTTAATCTTGTTGAAGCAATAATTGCTCATATTCTAAGAGCTAACATAGTACTGCTTCTTTCAAATTTTATCTCCCCATTGCTTTTCTTATCATTCTTAATTATTTTTCCCCAAAACTAGGTTTTTTTAAGGTACTGGGTCAGCTGACAGAGACTGGAGTTGTCAACCCAGAACAGTTTATGAGTAAGTATTATAGCATTTTCCCATAGGAAAAAAAGTGAAGCTTTGTTTAGAGCTCTTTCAGTGCCTGCTTGTGTTTTTGTTCAAATGACTATAAATTATTCAGCTAAGAGGTTATTTTCTTATGTAAATGCTTAATGTGACTGAGTTGTCTATCAGAATCCAAAGGTAGTAATTACCTTGCTTTGTAGAATAACCTATTGTTAGATACTTTTGAGTATCTAGAAACTCTAGATATTTTCTGGGTTTATCATATTTCTTCTGTGTGGTTACAGAAATACCTTGCCAAACTACAAATGCGAGTGTATTGTTCTATTTTTTTAAAAAAGTACATGTTCTTTGTTTTTAGATTGAAGTGTAAGATTAGCAGATACCTTAAAGTTAAATCTGTCTCCCTTTGAGATGTGAGAAAAATGGGTAGCCAGAGATTGTCTGGCCCAAGATCAGGAGTAGTTATTTATGAAGTCTAGAAACTTCTTAACTTTATCTAGTGTTCTAATAATACTGCTTTCTCCTAAATACTCCTAATAAGACTGTCATTCTGATTTTCATTCTTCATTAAATTTATTCTTTCAACTTCAGACCTGTATCTAGAATGAGCCTGAAAATGAAAGAAGAATTTGGTTTTTAACTTGATAGCCTTATGCATACACAATAGATTAGATGGGAAATAATGTTTACTCAGACATGTAAGTAAAAATTATTTGAGTATCTCTGCTATTATGTGACTTTTGAAAAATTACTTGGAAAATGCAGTCATTTTTCACCTATGTGAAGTGCTTTCAAAGCAAACAGTGGTTCTGTTTCTAAAAGAGTAAGTGTGTAATCATGAAACACTTGAAATCACAAAGGAAAAACTGAAAACTTTTGCCAAAATATTTTGAAACTTAAGAATTACAGAATATAAATGTGCTTCTTAAAACTTGCAAAGTTCTGGTCTATTTGAGGATCTGTTAGGTGCAGAAATTAAATCTAGTTAAAAACAGAGGTATTGAAGTTTTAGAGATAGGGCAAAAAGTATGATTTATCTGTAAGTGCTGTTCATCTAAATTAGCTATGTTAGTCTTCATTAAATTTATGTATGGACTATAGCCCAATTAATACTAATTCAGATATTTCAGTTCATCTTTAATATTTTTAGAAACAGAAAGCAAAAGGGAAAGGTAGCTTTTAAAATCCTAGTTATTTATCAAAAGAAGAATAAAATGGATTACGGCTAAAAAAAATAAAAATCTTATTTTTGTAACACCTAACAAAAAAGAATATCTACAATATAATACTTTGTTTTCTAATTTTCACAGAATCTTTTGAACATATGAAGAAATCTGGGGATTATTATGTTATAGTTGTGGAAGATGTGACCCTAGGACAGATTGTTGCTACAGCAACTCTGATAATTGAACATAAATTCATCCATTCCTGTGCTAAGGTATATGATCACATTAATGTCTACCTGTAAAATGGGTAGGTGTTCTCTAGGAAGATGAACCCTGAATTATTAGACATAACTGTTTTTGTCATTGCTTTGCATGATTCTGAGAAATCCCTTTATACCAGGTATTTTTGTGGTATATTTCTGAGAACTACAGAAAGAAGAAAACAGAGTAGTGTGAATTATTTGCTGACATTCTATAAAGGTGTCAGATTTGGTACACTCAGAAAGACCAAGTATCACATAAGAGTTTAGAATCCCTCATGATCTATTTCTTCAGAAACAGTGCTTTGATTATATTACATTGTACACATTTCTATCAGTTTCCATCTCATAGAATACTATACTGTAAATCTGTTCTGATTGGGAAACTTAAAATGCTCTTTCAAGCCGGGTGTGGTGGCAAACACCTGTAATGCCAGCACTTGGGAGGCTGAGGCAGGAGGATCAATGCAAGTTCACGACCAGCCTGGGCTACAAAAGTGAGCTCAAGGCCAGCCTGAACTGTATCGAGAGACCCTGTCTCAAAAAGACTGGAAAAAAAAAAAAGCTCTTTCACCCCTCATACACTCACATGATATCGTATAAATAGATCTCCCTACATAGTTATAGAAAAGTTGGAGCAAAGCAGGAAGATCACAAGTTCAAAGCCAACCTGGGCAACTTAGGAAGGCGTCTTAGTATAAAGACCCAAAAAGAATGGGTAGCTGTGAATAGTGTTCAATCCCTTGAAAAGAAAGAAAAAAAAAAAAGGATTTTAGGAACACTTTGCATATAGTTGATGGATTCTCATGGGGTGATGGGGCTTCTGCACTAGGAAAAGAGAAATCTTACCTGGCTATTTAAAATAAATTGCTAATGCAAAAAAGCTTTCCGACAAGATTATACTTTGATATAGATTCTGAAATTTACTTTTAAAAAATGGATTAGGGAGGATGGGAATATAGTAGAGCAAAAAACAACAAAAAAGATTAAGCCCCACATTGATTCTTCAAAGCTATTTATAATAAAAAATACTCTTTCAAATTTTTGATAAAGTTCAAGTTTTCAAAATATTTATCACTAAATTCTTGCCAACTATCATTTGTTTCACTAAAAACTAGACTAGCAATGGAGGTGTAGCTGAGTAGAGCATTTGTCTCTAGCACGTGTCATGTTAGACTCTGGGTTCAGTCCCCCTGCACTGCACAAAGCAAAAATACACTATATTACAGTCTTTTATTTATTTATTTAGTTTGAGGTACCAGGGATTGAACTCAGGACCTTGTGCTTGCCAGGCAGGCACTTGTGTCCCTGAGCTATCTCTCTGGCCCCTATATCACAGTCTTTTAAAAGTTTTAAATATTTTCAGAGAGGAAGAGTAGAAGATGTTGTCGTTAGTGATGAATGCAGAGGAAAGCAGCTTGGCAAATTGTAAGTAAGCAAGAAATAAGGTAACCGTGGGTACTATTTCAGTTTTCTTTGCAGGCTGTTTTTCTGTTTGAATTTTTTTTTTTTTTTTTTTTTAAAGAATTTTTTGTTTTTACTTTTTTCTTGTTTCAGAACCTTTGTTTATTCACTCATTTCTATGGCTGGCTCAGCCCGCCCCCAGGGTAGGGCTGGCGCAGCATGTGGTGCCGGGGATCGAACCGTGGTCGCTGAAGCTGCCCAAGCTTTCCCAAGCAGGCGCTTTAGACCGCTGAGCCATCCCGCCGGGCCCCTCTGTTTGAATTTCTTAGGCTTCTGATTAAGTAGCTTAGGCTGAGCTTGATAAACAAAGTAGTAATATATAGTTCTGCCTTAGTTTGAGAATGGAAAGTATACATCAGTATACAACAGTAACATCTTAAACTTCATAAACAAAGAAAATGTCAAACTTGTAAAACGCATAGTTCATTATTTTATGACAGAACTTTCTTTTTTTTTTTTTTAAATCTTTGGAGTTTTAAAATGTCCACTCAAGTCAATTGTAAGTACTAGGTATTTAGAATGTACCAGTGAAGAAAACAGATGGATTTCTACTACTATTTAACTCAGTCATACCTTTTATAATTTTATACAAAAACTTCAGGATTTAAATTTTTTAGTCTGTTGAAATATAAGAAAACCTCTCAAGAAAATTTTCTAAAACTTCTCTTTTATCCCCTATGGAACTTATCCACATTTTTACTTACGGTTTTAATTCTTTGAGAACTTACAGCTCGATGTGGTGGTGCATACCTGTAATCCCAGCACTTGGAAGGCTGAGGCAGAACTCTGGTGTAATTCGAGACCAGCCTGGGGTCTCAAGGACAGCCTGAACTACACAGCCAGACCCTGTCTCAAGGAAAAAAAAAAAAAAAAAAAAAAAAAAAAACCCCAGCTTACAAAGATGGATTTTCCTTGGCTTTTTGTCTACATATACTTAGCCCAATGGTGAATTAATTAACCCATATTTTTCATGAATGTTAGAATAGCTTTAAAATGATTAAGGAACAAAGCTTTTCTTATATGAGAATGTTCATGTGTTAGTTTGAACAGATTTAGAAGACTTTCAATAAAGTAATTGTGGCCATATTTTTAGGTTGATAGACTTCAGTGATAAAAATTTTCAAAAGGCAATGAAACAGTTTCAAAACAGGTAAGACAGTTACAATAATACATTGTATATTGTTGTCTTTGTAGTTAAAGAACAAGATACAGACATGGTATCTTTGTTTAGACACTATTAATAGAAACTTTTCTTCTCATTGAACTAAGAAAAGTAGCTATATATAGAAACTATATATACAGTTTTCCCCCACCAAATGGTCCTTTATTTATATCCCCCTTTTTTGTTTTATTTTGTCATAGATGGGTCTTCATTGCTGTTAGCGAAGTTGTATTTGGAGAAGTCTTTAAAGGACATTTTCTTTCTTTTTTTTTTTTTTTTTTTTTTTTTTTTTTTTTTTTTTTTTTTTTTTTTTTTTTTTTTTTTGTGGGACCGGGGATAAAGGACATTTTCTTATTTATGCCAATCCAGATATTGTAGGTGCTTTAATTCAGCAAAATAACCCAATACAGTCCAATAGTCCGTAATAGTAGTGAGTGATCAGCACAACTGGGAATTGTCTGAAGTTACTGACTTGAGCCTTTTATATCTCAGCATATTAATATGGCTTTACTTTTTATACCTCATGGCTACACTTAACTTTTTAAATTTTTAATGAGAAGAACATATTTATTGAGGAAAAGAAAGCTCCTGTCTGAGAGTGCCAGGGAGGGGGGTCCCAAGTGGGTGTCCTCCTACACTTAGCGTTTTTTCTCATTAAGATGAATACAAACATTTTTTAAAAGGATATAATTGGGGCTGGGGAGATAGCTCCGAGGCACAAGTGCCTGCTGGGCAAGTGCAAGGTCGTGAGTTCGAACCCCAGTACCCCCCCCAAAAAAAAAAAATAAAAGGATATAATGGACCATTTTGTAGTGAAAAATGTGTATATACAAGATAACTAAGATAAATATACAGCTACTTTCTCTTAGTTCAGTGAGGTTTCTACTAATTGTTTAGATATCACGCCTGCATCTTGCCCTCTGAATAACTATTATGAAGATAACATGCAATGTATTATTGTAACTGTGCTACTAATCTGTTTTGAAACTGCTATTTTATCTTTTTTCTCATTAAAATAACAATTTTCAAGAGTTTAATATTTCTACTTATTAGTAACATTAAAGTATACTTGAAACTACAATGATTTAAATGCTTATTAACATACAATTCTGATATTTAAATGAACACATTGAGACAGACCAGGATCTAAACTATTTCTAATAATTTTTTATACAACACTTTAGTGAACTTATTCATGTGGTTACTAAAATCCTTTTTAATACTTTCCTACCCATGTTTTAAAATTTCAGGTTATTGTC
>PVJA010016417.1:0-43524 GCA_004027025.1 Myocastor coypus
AAAAAAAAAAAAAAAAAAAAAAAAAAAAAAAAAAAAGATAATAGTAATATCCCATGTTTATCGAGAACTTTCTGTGTACTAAGCTCTTTACAAATAATTAATTTTGACAAAAAAGTTCAGAGGCAAGAACTGTTTTTATCCCTATTTTATAGGTGAAGAAACCAACACTTTAATAGATAGTATGTAGCTTGCCCAAAGTTATGCAGCTGGCAGCAAGCAATGGAGCTGGACCTTAGACCTTCATTGGTCATGAGCTAGCAACCTTGGTTTTCTTATCTCTAGGAACTATAGTTATGCTCTTTGAAAGCCAATGTTATGATTCAGTTTTTCTGCTATGCTCAACATAGCCACTGATTGATTGCCTGCCTGATCCTCAAGATTATTTTAAACAAAATATAATATGTTTCTTTTAAGGAGTCCAAAACCCTTAGAAGATCATTTCCAACTTGTTTCCAAAGAATCTCTGGGCAATAGCAATCCATTACTTCCTGACCTTGTGATCATCTCCCTCCCCTGGCCCCCACACTGACTTTTCTTAACACACACACACACACACACACACACACACACACACACACACACACCTCTAAAATAAAGCCAAGAGTAAGGGAGACAGAGGCTCAAATCTATTTCAAACAAGAACTCGAAGTGACTGAATCTTTGCATTTTCCTCCCAAGCCCCCCTCAAGTGCAAAGACTTTGCATTTTCCCACTGCAGCTAAATTACAAGGTGGCTGAAAGGACATGTTATTTATGTATTTGTGCCTCCTGATTATGCTTGGCTGCCTGCAGCTTTTTTGAGCCACCAGGGAAGGTGTACTTTATATAGCACGAGAAGATATGTGTGAAATGTTCTTTGAATAATGACTGCAAGGTGCTCAGAGAAGACTTGACTTTATTTAGACATTCAATTTTTTCACAGTTTCCTCCCTGAGAGAACTCTTGGCTTCATCTCCAGACAGCATGTGTGTGGTAAGAAAAGAGGGGATCTGGACAAGGGAGGGAGAATTGATTGTAGGATTATGGAATAATAGATTTTTATTTGAAAGAGATTGCGTCATTCATACTTGAAATTCCCATGTGGCGCAGTTTGATTAAATGTTTATATAGTCCAGGTTACCCTCAGCTACGCAGATAGCTAATGCTCTCCAGGCACTGTACTTCACAAAGAAGAGTAAAAAGTATCCAAGCCACTTGATCAAAGATAAAAGTTCAGAGATGGCACTGATAGGTGCATTCCTGCATGAAGAGTTAATACCCTAAAATAGTTGCTCACATGTTACCTTTAGTTTATAAAACAATACGTTAAACATTGCCTACAGAGAGCAGACCTATAAAAACTGTGCACTTAAAAATATGTATCCACATAAAACTGAATTATGGCTGAGAATGAGTCTCCCTCGTAATGAACACTTGGGAGAGAATCACAGATTATATCATCTGTGGTTTATCTGGACCCAAATGCACAGAAACAAGCAATAATCTTGAGTTGGAGCAACTGCACCATTCTCCATGGCCTCTTTGATTCTGAGACAAGGATTTCGGACCAAATACCTTCATCATTTATAAATCACAAAGTAAATAGGCAGCTGGCAATTCTACCATGCTAGTCCTAGAGAGTGTGCTCCTTGTTTTAAGCTCAATTCAGGAACATTAAGGAGCATTGTCTATGCTCTGGGTGCTCCAGCCAGGGCACTTGGGGATTCAAAGATGAAAAGAACTAATAGGCCTGTGTCCAAGACCCTTAGAAGCAGACCACGTGTGCTGTAAGATCTCCTGAGAGAATGTGACCGCTGGTGAGGGTGTAGAGGACTAAAAAATGGCCTTCCCAGTAAACATGTAGGAATGTGTGTGCTCTCCCTATGTCCTGTGGAAATCTGAGGGCATGAAGACAATCTCTCTTAGATTTAGGTCATTTTGCCCTTTGATTCTGGCTAGGACTCATCTCCAAGTAGATGGCAGAGGACAGGGTCTTCTTTGCCACAGTGGAGGAGGTCAGGGCCTCAGTCATTAGCAGGGACAAGAGTAGAAACCCAAAATTCAGAATGATAGCTTAGCAGAGAGCAGTGTCCAATCTGTCCAGCTTCTGGGCTCCTCAGCCCAGTTTCCTCTGAAGTCAGAACTAAGAAGAAGGATGAAAGGGGCGGTAGTGAGGTTGGTTCTGCGGTATCATCTTTGCCCCAGGCAGCTGGTGCTGGCTTCTCTAGGAGATGCATTTGCACTTTGGCAGGCTCTCTGGTCTTCCTATTCCCCATTCCAAGGTCCTCAACACTGTAGCATTTCTTGATGAGCTGATGTCTGCTCTTTTCATTCTTTGTGCCTTAGGTCAAATCCTCTACATCTTAGTGGCAGCTTCTTGAACTGTCTCCTTTCCAGATGACCCTGCCGCCTTCTGTAACATCTACTGACTACTTGTGACACTTGTAACACCCTGAGAAACCATTGAGCAGATGCTGGCTGGGTGTCCTGATTTATGTGGGAGATCCCAGGCAGGCACTTATCAGTCTTCTTTCCCAAAGAACCCAAATTCCAGGGTCATGATGGTCCACTAAACTCCAACAACATTATGAAGGATAGACAAGACACTCCAGCCATCAGTCACTGGGACATGTTGGAATCCTCTTCCTTACTTTGTAATCAAAGTAAGCTGGGCATGGTGGCTCATGCCTGTAATCCCAGCACTTGGGAGGCTGAGGCAGGAGGATTGGTGCAAGTTAGAGACCAGCCTGGGCTACAAAAGTGAGCTCAGGACCAGCCTCAACTGCATAGCGAGACCCTGTCTCAAAAAGACAAAAAAAAAAAAAAAAAAAAAAAAAAAAAAAAAAAAAAAAAAAAAAAAAAAAAAAAAAAAAAAAAAAAAAAAAAAAAACGAAGTATAGGAGTAAGAAAATAACTCCCTCTCAGGTACCCACTCCAGATTCTCTCCCAAGAGAAAAGGTACTATAAAACATCTCACAAAGTACCTGAAGAACTACATAGATACTGAGTTAGGTGACTAAAAACCTCAGGGAAGCCTGGCGTGGTGGTGCATCCCTGTAATCCCAGCACTTGGGAGGCTGAGGCAGCAGGATCGGTGTGAGTTTGAGACCAGCCTGGGCTACAAAAGTGAGCTCAAGGCCAGCCTGAACTGCATAGTGAGACCCTGTCTCAAAAAGGAAAAAAAAAAAGAAAAGAAAAGAAAACCTCAGGGAAGGAAAGGCCCCTAAAATCTAGATTCTTTTCTGAGAGAGTAGGTTGACTTTACTCCTGAATTGTAACAAGATGATCTCTGCCTTTGTTCTATTGTTTGGTGGCTGTTCCATAAGCTCTAAGATCTATGTACCCACAGTTTCCCTTGATCCAGAAAATAAGACATGCCAAGAAGATGAAAAGCCTGCCGAGCTGAGCTCCAAGGGAAATCCTGGTCATTAAAGAGAAAATGTTTCTCCGGAAAGACGCCGAGTTCCTCATAATGCGAGAACCTTCTTTGATGATTGTTTTTTTAATTGAGTGCAATGCTTAGGCACAGGGCGGGGAGCCAGGAATATCTGGGTTTTGAATATGGAATTCTATACCTGGGCAGCCCAGCAGAAGCCCATGGGCATATGCAGAAGGGTGGAGGCTGGGATCTCCCAAGGAAGGACTTCTTAATTATCAGTTGCCTTGCAACACAGGATAGAGGGCTTTCCATCACTAAAGATTCCAGCAGACACCAGTCACACATTCAGGACTCCACAGTGTCAGAATCCTTAACCTCTAAGACCTATTTCTTGCCAGCCCTATTCAATTGAAATCTATTGCAAGTATTGGCTTTTATTTCCTTCTCCCCAGAATCACATGGAAAGAAGGAAGGAGTATCTGCTGCCCATGGCCATGAGGCCTCAGAAATCCGGATGAGTTGGAAGCTCTGATTACTATCTAACCCTGTATTACCTAGTCTTAACATCATCATTTTCTACTGTTTTTTTTTCTACCTTGTAAGATCAGCTGAGTTCTGACCCCCTTTATCTTGGAAAGTTATCAAGACCTGAAAATGTCAGATTTGCACCTCATCAGGGAACCAGAGTTAGAATCTGTGCGGCTCTTCATCTCCCTCTGCTCTCCACTGGGATAGGGTCATGGCTGTGTCTAAACAAACCAGAGCCATGGGGAGCAGGTACTCACCCAACTGTGACTTGATGGTCTTTCTAGGTCTATGGACACCACCATATGTCTATGGACACCACCAGAACTTTCTAGGTCTATGGACACCACCATATTTATCATTCAGATTTTGCTTTGTCTCAAGAGCTTGCACTTGGAAGGAGAGGTAAGGATCAATTTTCATCTTCCAAGCAATGTGATTCTATGGCAGAGCAACTGCTTCAAGAAGTTAAAAAATATAAAAATGCAGCAAATATATTTGAATATTTCTTTCTCCCTTGGAGTAAGGTGATTTTCATACAAATGTAGTTCCCTTGGGAGTTAACTTTTTAATCCTTTAGCACCCTCTGAATTTTTAGTCTATTAAATTACCTAAAACAGAATGAAGATAAAGCAACTCATCCACAAATGTGTTGGCTTTCTGTATGATGGGTGATAGCTTGGTGGGAGGAGGTTTAGAGCCAGAGTCCAGAGAAATCCTAGGATCATGACCCAGTTAGGCTGTACAGCACTGTAAGAGCCAGCCATTCTTGTATCACCTGTGCTTCTTGGAGACCTGGGGATGGTTGGAAATATTCTCCTATGCCCTCTTTCAGTGCAAGATCTCTACTCTTTTCTGCTCTGCTTTGTAGGCTTGCCTGGCTCATGGGAGTCTCTCTAGAGAGATCTTAGCTGAGGACACCCAGAAGCTGCTGATGCTATCCACATGTCTCATACTGTAGTGGGCAGGTCTGGGGCTCAAGACAGGAGAGGAGCGCACGGTCATAGGATTGTTAGCACTGGCCTGGACCTGGGCTCATTGCCCTGTGCAGCCAGGTCTGGTGGATATCAAGGTAGCTACTGCTCTAGAGCTGTAAAAGGAGAGTGAGATGCAGGGTACTTTCTGAGAAAGGCCAGGGGTATCTCAAGTTTAAAAGGCCAAGATGGAGGAGGAGGGAAAGCGGTGTGAAGCTCCAGGTGCTAAGTACTTCCAATCAAGTAACCTTTTAGATTGCCAAGAGAGGAAGAGTGCAAGCTCACCAATGCTGCATGCAGTTCAGAGACTGCTTACATGCTGACTTCCCCAAGATGGGTGCTCTACCTGGGGAACCTGTGGTCTGCCCATGATGAATCTTAGAGAGCCCACAAACTTCCTCAACTTGCATCAAAACATCATGTGCCTGGGCATTAGTCTGCGCCCAGCGTCTGGGAAGATGGAGATTTTATAGCCATTACATTCTCAAGGGGTTAAGGGCCACCATAAATCATTGCCTCTAAGAAGCCTTGTGCCCAGACTGGCTGGCTCTTTCATCCGAGTAACTTCTTTGGCTTGCCCTGTACTTCCTCCAGGACAGAAACAAAAGCTGCGCAAGTGTCCAAATTTGGAATTGCTATTCTGCTGCTAGATTCCTCATTTGTGTCTGTGGGAGGGCTCAGGGAGGGAGGAGGCAGCAGGACTATGCATTCTGTGTGTGTGTGTGTGTGTGTGTGTGTGTGTGCGCGCGTATGCACGCGTATGCGCACGCGCACATGTGTAAATGTGGTGTGGTGACAGCATAGCTGGAGGTACTGTTTTCTTCCCTCTTTCTCATTTCTCTTCAGAGGAGGAGCAACTCTGGTGTGAAGACCTGCCTTTGCCATTGCTTCAAAGGCTTGGCTTGTTGCTTTCTGGTCTGCATGACCTTCCAGGGCTTGGCTCTGGCCCTGCGTGAGCCAGCAACTTGAGCCAATGGCAACAGCGGAAACTGGGATAGCTCTGGAAAAATATTTGTTTAATTAACAGAAATGATCTGTGATCAGAATCCATGTTTAATTCCCTGGCCTGGTGCCAAGCCTGATAAATTTTCCTTCAGAGTTGTTTTTGGTTTTGAACTGAGAAAGTCCAACCTGCATACTTTGGAAGGCAGATATCCAGGTTTGCTCAGACTGGAGGTCTTTTCCTGTAAAACACATGTTGGGCAAATTGGGGTGGTGGGGTGGTGGCTGGTTTGTGCCAGCAACCAGACAGTCCCATGAGGATCTGGCTTTGTCAGCATGGCTAGCTCTTCAAGGAGGAGGGAGGCATGTTGCTTGCTTCATGGCGTGTGTGGGAGCTTGGAAGGAAGATTGTCTTGGAGAACTGGCCAGTGGGAAGCTGAGCCCCAGAAAGGACAGGGCTATGTAATCTATGACTCCACATGTGTTAGGGTGCCTTTAAAGGAGAGGCACCTTAGAGAGTAGCCTAAAGGTCAGTGGTTTTTGGTCAAAATGGCCTGTGGAAATCCCAAGGGCGAGTCAAGAATCTGCTGAGAGAGGTGTCAAGCCTGGACAACCATGAAGTGGTTCTTGGCCCTGAGGTTAGGCCAAGAGGTTACTTAGATCTCCACTTGAATGGTCCCTAATCACTCCCTGGCCCTTCACACGCAGTATCTCTAGAACCTATTTTAGGTTTCTTGGGTCGTCCTTAGGTTCATTCAGGCCATTTTAGGCCATTTAGGCCTTACTGTCACTATGGAGGTAAGTTTGCCAGATCCCAAGGGACATCTTTTACAGAAAGACAGGTTTCCTCCAGGCAAAGGTAGGGCTACCCAGTTATCTTTGGGGTGTCTTAAGAGCCTACTGGTTGCCCCTCCACATCTATCAATTACCCGACTTCCCTCAGGACACTGGCCTGCATAGGCAGTGACCCTGCACTCTGGTTTCTGGTTGGCTCAGTCTAAGGGGAACCCAGGGGCTCAGAAACAGGAGGGAGGTGCCAGTGCCTACTCTGCCAGGCTATTAGTTTACTGCAAAGAAAGATTGTTCATATAGCGGTTGATCAATTTTTCATGCCTATATCTTATAACTTGAGCAACTACTTTGAAGGTAACAATACCCAATGTACTAATCATTGTTACTCTCCCATAACCTTGTTTTGATTTTTTTTTTTTTATTTTAGGACAGGGTATACAGGGTCTATAGGGTCTCACTATGTAGATTAGACTCATAGTGATTCTCCTGTTTTCAGCCTCCCAAGTGCTGGGATTACAGGCATGTGCCACCACACTGTGTCAATTGCCATTTCAGCACACCCTGGGGATGGAGCTGGCATAGCATTGGGGATTGAACCCCCTGCTGCTGTGTCTGCCTAAGCAGGTGCTTTAATCTACTGAGCTATTTGGCCAGCCCTTTGTTTTGAAATTTTTTATTTTATATTATTATTATTATTATTATTATTATTATTATTATTATTATTATTATTTTCTTGTTTCAGAACCTTTGTTTGTTTATTCACTCATTTTTATGGCCAGCTCAGCCCGCCCCAAGGGTAGGGCTGGCGCAGCATGTGGTGCCGGGGATCGAACCACAGTCCCTGAAGCCGCCCAAGCTTTCCTAAGCAGGCGCTTTAGACCACTGAGCCGTCCTGCCAGGCCCCTATTTTGAAATTTTATGCCATTGTTTTTCTCAAGATTTTTTCTTGTCTTTAAAATAAAATAAAAATAATAATAAACAATGAAAAAGAGGAAAAAGATAGCAAAAGCAATGAGAGGAGGGGAAAGCAGTCCTCTTGTTGTCCCTTATACTGTATCCAGTCTACTGGGATTAGGGTAGTGCCAGTTCAGTCCATGGCCTGATCCAGCAATCACCTATGCTTCATCCCATTACCCTTAATCCCTGCATCACACTACCAATCAATCACACACTCTAGATTCAGCCCCTTCCAAAAAATCCTCTACAACTGCATGAGGTTTGGGGGAGATATCTAGACATGAGCCATAACAGCTGTCTCTGGCTATCGTCCTAAGGCCCCTCCTTGGCTGGCTGATCAGGGCTCTGAGCTGTGCTGTAACCAGGCTGAGTGATCTTGCACCCATAGCTGATCTCAGGAGTGGGGTGGCCTCTAGCTGTTCCACAGAGGTGTGGATCAGAACAGGATCCATTTGTCTCCTAGAACCCTTCATTAAGTACCAGCAGCTAAGTAGATAGTCTGTCTCAAGCTGTCTTGGGGACCTGACTTTGATTATTACACTGAAAGCCTCTTGCTATCCTATGGGCGCCCCCACCTCCTGTGCCCTAAACACAGCTCTAAATAAGGAGGCCAGACTGACAGACTTCAGGTGGTCAGGGAAAACTCTGGGGCAGACAGAGAATGAAGGTGACAGTGCAGGGCAGTGTTCTTTCACCATGAATATAAATTGTATATTTGTGAAGAGTCCGTGGAATGACTCAGAATCAGAGGGGCAAAGGGTTCACGTGTGGTGTCCAGTGAACTATCACTTCTGTGAGGATTTCTATAGCCATTGTTTCAGACAGAGGTCTCAGCCAGGCAGACAGAGGGATGTTAAGGAGCTGAGAAGTTGAGGGAAGAAGGATAAACCACAGGAAGCAGCCAGCTCAGAGGCCTCCTGTGGGCTGTTTCTGTTGGTCACTTTAGAGATCTTATAAGTTCCCCATATACAGATACTTGCACATCCTGAGATTTAAAAGAAAAAACAGATCCTGGGCTTTTGCTGTCCCTGTTCCTATGAACCCCACCCAGCCACACTACTTTTCCTGGCACCTGTGACCGAATCCATTTTGCAGACCCTCAGACATGCAGCTTCAGTAAGCAGCTTCCTTATTCTCCACTTCAGATACCAGTAGCTAGGGCCACTTCTCTCAAGCTGAGGTCCTATACCATTTCCTCCTAGTTTCCAACTTTCAATAATCTTATCTTCTTCCTCTTGTTACCTTAGCCTTGGGGGGTGATGCTTTGTTTTTCTTTAAACCTTTTAAGTCACAAGTGAGAAATTGGGGGTGGGTGGGACTAGGGATCAGGAGCTAGTGGCATTCTACCATGGAATTTCATCCCCACCCCTTTCTATATTTTACTTCGAGACAATGTCCCACGAAGTTGCCCTCAGCTGGCCTCAAACTTGTGATCTTCCAGCCTCAGTCTCTCCAGTAGCTTGGATTAAGAGAAGTCATGATGCCCTGCAGAAGTGAACAATTTTGTGCCTATACAAGTACTTGCATGACGTCTGCTTGGTTGAACTGGTGTGACTTTGTCTGTTGTCTGAACTCTGACTCCCGCACTGCAGCCTCCTCCTCCTTCTGGGAGGAGGTTTGGGGAGGAGAGAGAGCTGGGTTGGCACAGGAGGCAGGGGATCCATGATGAGCAGGTGTGTGTGTGTGTGTGTGTGTGTGTGTGTGTGTGTGTGTGTGTAGGAGGTCAGGAGGTGGCCAGGAGGAGAGGGGCCTCTGAGGACACAGGAAGTCCCTTAGCTGACTTGAAAATTAGGTCTGGGATCCAATATACACCAGGGAACCTGGGTAGTGTTGGGGAACAGAGGCACTGGGGAGACAGCTCTCCTGGGGCTGCAGAGTCCCAGGTGACCACTGATATGAGAATTCTCACCTCTTTGGATCATTTCTGCTTGGCTAATGTCACTGCAGAGAGCCATCTCACCAGGGTACGAATCCTGGGCAGTTACCCACACAGACTTACATATCACTCTGTGAGCCCCTTCAGAGCAACTTGCATTCCTTCTGTGGTGAGGCAGGGCTAATTTGATATTGCTTCTGCCTGGAAGAGCCATTTAAGTAAACTACCCTCAGCCAGGCAAATTTGCCATGCATCTGCATCCTTATGCTTTACAGGGTGAATCTAGTTGCAGGGATCCTCAGTCCCTTCTGCAAGTAACTATCTTTCTGCCTGCTTCTAGTTGCTCTTTGGGTAAGCTGCAATCGCTTCTACCTGGTTGCAGCTGCTTCGCTCAAGCTGGGGCCCTCAGGAGGACTAGAAGCTTTTGGGATAGCAGGGAGAGCCTTCTGGAAATAAGACTAGCTAGCCTGATGGGCTTAGTATTTGAAGACAGGGTCTCTATGAAGGCAATTGGACAGACCCAAATCCAATTCCACTGGTGTCGCCATAAGAAGAGGATAAGACACTCAAAGAGAGACTCCAAGCATAGGTGCACAAAAGGACAGTCATAATAGGAGGTAGCAAGAGGGTGGCTGCCCAAAAGTCAAGGAGAGAGGCTTCCAAGGGACCCAAGCCTTCCAGCCCTTGATTTTAGAACTTGGCCCTAGAACTGTGGGAAAATAAACCTTTGCTATTAAAGCTGTCCCATCTATTTTTGCTATGGTGACCCTGACTAATAGTTTTGTCCAGCTGAGTGCATCCTGCTTTTCAACTTTTCTACCTGGATTCATTTGTGGCAGCTGCAATAACAAATAACCACAAATCTAGTGACCTAAAACAATACCAGTGTATCCTCTTACAGTCCGGAGGTCAGAAGTCTGACTGAGGTGTGAGGAGGCTGGTTCCTTCTGAAAACCTCAGGGAGAATGTCTCCTTGCCTTGCTTGGCTTCCAGGGGCTGCCGGCTTCTTCACACCTTTCCTCCTCCCACCGGTTCCTGCCACTAACTCTGACCCCTGCCTGTCCCTTATAAGGACCCTTGTGGTCATCTGAAATCCATCTCTAGATCCTTCACACAATCCCATCTTCAAAGTCTCTTTTGTCATGTGAGGTCACACATTCCCAGGCTTCTTAGAGGATGGTGTCATTCAGCTAATCACTGTCCCACTCCATTTCCTAACCCACACCTGCCTGTAGATGCTCAGAAGAAGCAGCCTGGGAAATCAGGAGTTAACCAGGAAATAAATGATGAGGTCTTTTTGTCTCCCACTCTGGCTTCATCCTTGCTGGACAAAATGGGAAGATCCCAACTAGAAGCTACAGGAACCAGAGCAGAAGTGGGGATGGGTGCAGTGGGGTAGGGAAGTGCTCTGCTTTGGCCCAAACAGGGGAGGACTGAGAGCAGTATCACTAGGCACAGGGGAGCAAGTAGCAGAAGGGCTTATCCATTATGAGGGCCACCAAAAGGGCAGAGTAAGAGTGTGTGGGCTTTGCAGCCAGGCAGAGCTGCTTTGGGCCCGGCTCTGGACTACTCCCTAGATGTGGGAGCCTGGGGTGGTTACTCAAGCTTTGAGCCTTGACTTCATCAGCTAGAAAATGTGAATAACGGTGCTGCTAGTTTAAGCTAAGTTGGGCCTGAGCACATCTCCATTCTCTCATTCTCTACCTGAGGACCTGCAAGGTAACTTAGCAGTAAGCTTACTGAAAGCCTGACCAGGTTACTTCTATAACAGAGGCTGAGCCTCAGCTAATCAAAGAAGCCAAGCTTCAGCCCACACAGGAGGCATCTGATGTGCCGTGTCCAAAGAGGGCAAACGTGAGCTGTAACCAAGCAAGCTCTTCTGAGCCTCACCTCTGCTTCCTGTGCCTTGCTGCCACCTCTGGCCTGTACCTACTTCCTCTCCCCAGTGTGAGGCAGAGCTCTCTGGGCCTCTTCTGATACTGTTGGCTGTGACTGGTCAGCCAGTTGTGCTTTGCTCCGTGAAACTTAGTGAACTGTAATTCTTTTAAAATTTTTCTTGAGTTGTCATGAGAATTCAGTAGAAATTTTATTTTTGCACGGGAAGAGCTTAGCACAATGCCTGGTATCTGCTGATCATAACGAGCACAGTGTGGTCATTGCCTGTTCATTGATAAGACATATGGAGCCAGTAAGGCAATGCTGTGCTCTCTCTCTCTCTCTCTCTCTCTCTCTCTCTCTCTCTCTCTCTCTCTTTCTCTCTGTCTCTGTCTCTGTCTCTGTCTCTCTGTTTCTGTCTGTCTGTCTGTCTGTCTGTCTCTGTATGTGTTTAGAACAGCATGAAATTGGTATGCTCAGGACAGGGTGGTGCAGTTCACAGCTCCCCACTGCCCAAGATTCCATCCTAAGAGGGAAAGCCACAAGTTACTGCCTCAAGCATACACTGACCTTTCTTCCCTCCCCCTTACTTCTGGGAAATGTACCGATAAGAAGGTGCATTAAACTGACTTCATTCCTCCACCCCGACACCCCCATCCACCCTCAGAGTTTACACCCATCGTTAGTCACATTGAGCGAGCTACGAGTTGGGTGCAGGGAGAGATATCGCCCTAAGATGTTTCTCTCCACCCCTGGGAGGTGCTTGCGCGCTAACTCCCTCGCGGATTGCATGTGCGTACGTATCTGTGCGGAGTGTGTGTGTATGTGTTTGCCTGTGTGTTCCCGAGCGGGGTAGGGACAAGGAGGAGGGTACTGAGCTCACTCTGGCTCCACTTGTGTGGAACCTGGTAGCTTTTTTGTGGAATTGGAGAGAGGTTGCCGAGATGAATGTGTGCGAACTGAGCAGAGTTGGAACTTGCGCAGACTGGCTCCTGTGCTTGCTAGGTGTGTGTGGTGGGGTGTGGGGTAGGGGTGGGGAGGTGACACCCTGTCTCTCTCTAGTAATTAGATCACGACCTCAGGCATGGCTAATAAACTGCCTATTGGAAGATTCGGGACTGGGGGTGGGGTTGAGCTGAGACCGAATGCTCCTGATGGGAGGAACAAAGGCTTTTAGATCAGACATGTGACCCTCAGGCACCTTGCTTGGTCTCAGCCCATCTCAGTTCACAGATTCGGAGGCTGGACTCCATCTTTACCCCCTTGGCTGGAGGCTAAAATGAGCAAACGTAGGTGAGCCCAGCTTCTAGAATGCAGAGGTCGGATCCGTGTGCAGGGCCTCCCTGGCAGTTAGGGGCCGTCAATCATCCCTGCTCTGCAAGTGCGGGGCACGGTGCCTGCACACAGTGCTTTCCTGTCCTTCCCGCTCCACGCTGGACTCTTCCACCTGCCCCCTCCTCAGTCTGCACACAGACCAGGCCTTGGGGAAGGCTCCAAGAAAGCTGGCTTGCCAGGGCGGTGCCAGCCAGGTTCTTGTTTGCCTAAACCATGCCTGCAAATGCTTCAAAGGAGCCCAGCAGACCCAGGCGGAAAGGCAGCTTTTTTTCTCACACAGGAGACAGGACAGTTTGCTAAGTCAGGCCCCATTAAGTGCACAAAAAGGCTCTTTGGGGGCCTGGCGGGATGGCTCAGTGGTCTAAAGCGCCTGCTTGGGAAAGCTTAGGCGGCATCAGGGACCGCGGTTCGATCCCCGGCACCACATGCTGCGCCAGCCCTGCCCTCTAGGCGGGCTGAGCCGGCCATAAAAATGAGTGAATAAACAAACAAAGGTTTTAAAAAAAAAAAAAAAAAAAAAAAAAAAAAAAAAAAAAAAAAAAAAAAAAAAAAAAAAACAAAAAGGCTCTTTGTTCTGGCTAAGATGGAGCAGAAAACAGACCAGACGTGGCAGAAGGGTGTGTGTTTTCTTCCACGTGCTTAGAGAGAGCCGTTTGGGTGTGGCTCAGTGTGTGTGTGTGTGTGTGTGTGTGTGTGTGTGTGTGTGTGTGTGTATGCGTCTGTCTGTCTGTCTGTCTGTAGTAGTAGTAGTAGCAGTAGTAGTGATGCAGGAAGAAAAAACTGATCTGGGTGGATGACATCCAATAGGGAACCTCCAAATAGTACAGGGGAAACCAATCCCTAACCTGAAAAGTACCTGGGACGAGTTCGTGTTCTCTAAAACCAAAGAACAAATTTTAGGAACAAATGGAGGTAATGAGCAGAACACATTTCTTAGGAGAAAGAAAGCTCCTGTCCAAGAGAGGGACGGGGGGGGGGGGGTCCCAAGTGGGTGTTCCCCGGGAAGCTGTCTGTTCTATAGAGCAGAAGATATGGACCTCACTTAGGTGTGTATGAGGTGGGACAAACACTATGGCCAACCAATGAGATTACAAGCACCATTGCTCAGGTAAAATTGATTAACATCGGGATCCATTGGGAAGACAAATGACGTAGCAAGCAGGCAAGAACACCACCAATTGAGCTTGGGCTCCTGACTCTTTCCAGGGTCTTTTAAGGTGATTGATACTTATTTAGCATATCAACCCCTGATGCCCACCCTTAAGGAAGTATGTGGCTGCTTCTGTATACTCTTGTCTTGAGATCTGGCCCAAGGCGGAGGAGTGTCTGTCTCTAGTTGGAAAGTCACCTTGTCTTCCATGTCATCCTTGAGGGCCTGGCCCCGTTTGACTGCCTATATTTCTAACTCAGCTGCCTACAACAGTAGTAGTAATACTAGTAGTAGCTCTTACTGTAATAGGGACTAAAATTGGGGCCTTCATGCTGAGCTGCATCCCTAGCCTTTAAAAGATGTGTAAGGTAAGGTCTCACCAAGTTGCTATTTTGCCCTGGGTAGGCTTAAACTGATTTCTCTGCCTTAGCCTTCGAGAGAGCTGTAACAATGCCAAATTTAGCCACTTTTTAAAACAATGACACATAGCATTTCAGTTACAGGTACTGCGTATCTATAATATTTCCATGTGATTTATATTGTTGGGAGTGGTGCAGCTAAGGCTCCTGCCAAAGGTCAAGCAGTTACTTGTTGAGCTGGTCCTAGAATGAGGTCACTTACTTCTCGTGCCAGGGTTAGCCAGTTGTCACACACTGTCATCCTTAGCTCTGGCTACAGAGAAATCTGCTTGCTTTGAGGTCTTTTACATACAGGACAGAGAGATCTATGTTATGATTGATTTGTCCCGTAAGGGTTACTGTGACCTCCCAGGCAGGTCACTGTGTGACTGCACACTTGTGCAGTATGTACCCTGCAGTCTTGTCTCCAGAGCTGGTTCAATACCATTGGTCCCTTCCTCCAGCACGAGGAATGAGCTCTTGGTCTGGAATGATCCCTTACATCCAGAACCCATGGCCCCAGTGCCTGCAATGTGGTATAACTAAGCCCAGCTGTGCTGAAAAAACCCGGCAAGTGAGCCAACAAGGAAGAGTTCCCCTGTTAGGCATATTACCTGCAGGAGGAGGGCGGTGTGCTCTAGTGGGTCATAGATATTTGAACAGGGGAACTGATCCTCAGTGGAGCATCCCTGCACCTAGATGCCAGGCCTGCGCTTGTCCTTGGGCAGCGGAGAGGGAACAAGGGCAGATTTTTCTCCTTTGACTCAGCAAATGACGTGACCGTTTATGAGATTTTCTCCCTCTTGGCTCCACTTCTTTATCTACTAGAAGTGAACCCAGCAGGCCCAGTTCATGCCTGCCTGTAAGGACTGACAGAATTAAAAAGAGCTGGGTGACTGTGAAGTCACACTGGGATGCTGTCTGGTGACAAGATGTGTGGCATGAGGTTCTGGCTTTCCCAAGGGAGACGGACTCAGGGAGAGGAAAGAGTTTACTCTGATCTAGAAGAGGAAGTAAGTGCCCTTTGCCATGCTGGGTGTGTGAAAGTATACCAGCCATCAGAACTGCTTTTTCTCCTCTTCCTCCTCCTTTTTCTTCTTGATGTAAAGAGCCCTGGGCATGAATTTATGTTTGTAAAAGCTTTGTTGAAATATAACTGATATAGCTAGGTATAGTGACGCATGCCTGTAATCCCAGCACTTGGGAGGCTGAGGCAGGAGGATAGGTGCGAGTCCGAGACCAGCCTGGGCTATGAAAGTGAGCTCAAGGCCAGCCTGAACTGCATAGTGAGACCTTGTCTCAAAAAAGACAATAAATAAATAAGTAAATACATAAACTGTGCAAAGGATCTGAATAGACATTTAAAAAAAAGAAGAAGAAGAAATATAACTGATATAAAATAAACTCCCCAAATATAAAGCCAACAATTTGGTAAGTTTCCACATGTGAAACTATCACTAAAAATAAGAAAATGAGTAGAGGCATCACCTGCTCTTTGCAGTACTTGCCCTTCTCTCTCTCCCATGCCTGTTCCCAGGCAGACACAGTCAATGGTAATTTAAAGACATTTCAATTGTTAGAAACATTGTTACTTCAGATTATTAAATATGAAGATATAAAATGGCACATCTTGGAATCTATGACATTAGGTTCTCAGAGCACTGTAAGGAGTGAACGCCCTTAATCTATGAGCACATACTGAGGGTCAAAAGCTGGGCAGGGCGATGCCATTCCCCAGACAAGTTGCTCCAGGTGACACAGCTGGGATCCAAGTCCGCCTCTCTAGTGTGCCATGACCCCTGCGCCCGTGAGCACAGCAAGTGGCTCTTGCTAACCAAGTGCAATGAAATCAAGGGTTTTGCCAAGTCTTCGATGGGTTGATCTGTAGGATGGTGAGAGACGGTCACAGCACCAAGAGTCCTTCCAGGACATTTCTCAGATCTATGCCAGTCCATGAATGTGTGTGGCATAGGGGAGGAGATCAGGAAATGGGACTGTGCCAACAGCAGTCCTAGGGATCTGTACCACAACTTGGAATTAGGCACAGGATATGAAACTCTGGGAGTGTAGCATTTTTGTCTGGTCCTTCTCTAGTGCTTAGTGGAGTACCTGGCACAGGACAGGAATTTGGTAAAGCTTTGTATCTAGCTCAAGGAGGGCTTCATGGAGGAAGAAGCAGCTCTGGTTGAGGAGGGATCAAAACCAGCCAGTGTTTAAGTAGCATCTGAGCTTGTGGTGGCTGGGTGAGGGGAAAAGCGTTTACCCTTAGGTGCTGGTTTGCACTGGCTTGGCCTTGGGGAAGGGCCATCTGGCTACCACTTGTGCAGGGAGCCATGAGCCCAGCGGAGTGGCCACAACTCTGTGGTCCACACACCTAGGTCAGAATTCTGTCTCTGCCATTCTGCTGTGCGATCTTAGGTATGTTCCCTAATTCCTATAAGCCTCAGTTTTTAATATGGAAAGTGGGCATCATAATGGGAGGTCCTATAAATTTGTTGCAAAAAAACTAAGTAAATTTCCATATGGTTTAGTGGCACATACACAACATTTAAGAAGCGGTATTCATTATATACTTGCATCGGACTGTAAGCATAGAGATCTCTCTAGCACATACATTTGCACTCCCTCAAGGACTTGGGATTTCTGCTAGCTCTCACTGTGGTGATAGCACACCAGGATGTGAATAATACACAGCACAGACAGCTAGCCCTGTGTTCAGTACTGCCTTGGGTCACCTTGTCCCTCCCTCCTAGAATTTCCTCTGGCCTCTTCTAAACCCCTGGCTTAAGGGTTCACTCAGGTCTCAGAACCTTCTGGAAGCCTCAGCTGATGGTCATGATCAGGACTCTCCATGCTGAGATTTTTCTTCCTTTGATTATCATCGTGCTTCAACCAACAGAACTAGCCAACCGTTAGTTTCTCCTATTTTCTAAACCCCTGGTGCTGTTAGTTTTAACCACACAATCTTACAACTGAGAGCGAGGAGCCCTGTGCTATTTTCTGCTTTGCACATCTGTGTCTGGGTGCCCATTTTGTGCACGTGTTTCTCTCTCTCTCTCTCTCTCTCTTTTTCTGGCAAGCATAAGGACCTGAGTTTAATTCCTAGTACCAAAAAAAAAAAAAAGACAAGGAAAAGAAGAAAAAGGACTGGGGATGTAGCTCAGGGTGGAGGCCCTGGGTTCAGATCCTAGTATTAAGGGAAAAAAGCCCAGGCAGCAGGAGGTGGCTGACCAGAGGTGGTGCCCAGCGGATGCTACCTTCACCAGCTCAAAAGGAAAGCGCTCATGAAATATGCGGTTGATCTGGGCACCCAACCTCCCCCCACCCCCCCAGAGAGCTCCAGCGTGTCCACTTGTTCTCCAGAACGCACGTGTTTCTTAAGAGCAGAAATTCTGTCATGGGCTTATTTATGCCTCGAGTCACATCCTTAGGATGGTGTTGAGTAGACAGTAGGAAGTCTTCCAACAGGTAAGACACTGTAGGAAAAAAAAAAAAAAAAACAGTCTTGATGGTCATCAATCACTCTGTGGAGAAAGCTTAATGGCACAGGGACAGAACTTGTGTGATGGTGTGTGGTACACACTGCTTTGCCTTTCTACTTACACAAGCTTCAGTCTGTCCCCTGGGGATGCCCAAAGCTGCTAGTGCCTTAATATCTCTATCCTTGCAAAAAGCCCTCCAGCAGATGAGCCCACCAGTGCCCTTACTAGCTGGCTCTCTTCTCTCAGGGACCTGGCCATCTACCCACTGGCCAGCACTGTCCTTCAGCTGTTCTCCTTTGGCAGTGAGATGCTGGGCTCCTGGGACTGGGACTGCAGTGGCGTCTCACCGCCGACGTTTCTCACTTCTGTGCTGCTGTGGTCTGTTCTTAGCCTCCTCCCCTGGGAGCTGTCCTTTCTGTCCTGCACTAAAAGGGTACTGATCACGGGCTACCCACTGCTCCTCACAACCCACCCTGCAAGGGCAAGGGCTAATGGACGCATAGCTGCCGGTGAAGCTCACATCACCCCAGATGCCTCCAGGTCTGTGCAGTCCCCTGACAGCTCAGCTGGCCTGCTCTTCGATACACTTCTGTTGGAAATATTCACACAATATGCTTCCTGTCAACAAAAACAAGCACCCAGAGAGCAACCCCTGGGCCTCTGTGACTGCAAAATTCTTAAATTGAACTGGAAGACAAAATCCATTACACAAAAGTCTTTGCAGGGGAAGAGGGAAGGGGAGAAGCCAGAGTAAACAAATGAGGATCCAGCAACCCAGGGCTTTGGGAGGAACTCTCAGGCAGGAGGGCCAGCCCGTGTCCACCTGTGCTGGAACAGAAGCCCTTAGCACACTGGCGGCTCCTCCTCCACAAGGCCAGGAGAGCCAGTGCTAGACATGGGCCTTTCCTGTTCAGAGGCACATCTGGCCTCTGATGTCACTTTTTTACATAACTAGATAGCCCGGGGTGCAGGCTTTTAGGTCACACACACCCTGATGTCATCTGCTTGCTAGCTTCATGGCTTTAGGCAAATTCATTCATCTCACTTAATCTCAGTTTTTTCATCCATAAAATGGGGCAAAGCCTACCTGGAAGATTGCTATGAAGATTAGCATGTATAAGGCACCAAATAAAATAATTCATCTAGTACCTATTTAACTAAATATCATTGTCACCTCTCAGATAAGCCTCTGTATCTAATCAAAAGAAGCCAAATAGAACTCAGGCCTTCTTCAGTGGACACGTCTAACTCCTTGGGGACTGAGAAGGTATCTGGTTAGCTTGGTCTGTATAACAACCTGCTTAACTTGGGTTTTGCATTTCTTATGTGGTGGAATCTTGTTCCTAGCCCAGGGATTGGATGTTCAGCAACATCTGTCAAGACCAAAAGGTGATGCCCCAACAAGACTTACTTGTGAGTGTGCCCACCTTGGATCCTCCAGGAGAAGACAGTGAAGTAGGCAACAGAGTCTTACCTACCTTTATCAAAGCTGCAAATGACTGGCCCAAGGTTGCATGCCTACCTAGCAAGCAGAGGCCTGAGAAAAAGCCTCTGTCTTCTGATTCCTACGAACTTCTGTCTGGAAAAGAAGTGGGTGCTTTGTGAGCTCCACAGGTCCTGATGGAGGCCAGTGGCTGTGGATCAGACCACTTAAGACTCCGAGGGGGCCCAAATATGGGTAAACTCCTGTTACACTACTGGGGGGCAGGAATTTGTCCATTTTTCTGGGTTGTAATTTGGCGCTATATATAAAAAAACATCTTCAAAGGTATCTATAAACTGACCACTTATTTTCACATCAAGGAAAATGTCTTTAAGAAATAATCAGAATTCCCATATGATCCAGAAATTCCACTCCTGAGTACATACCCTGGAAAGTGAGAAACGTTTCCACACTAAGATATTATATATGAACGTTTGTACCAACACTGTTCATCATAATCAAAAAGCAAAAAATAACTCTAATGGTCAGTAGTGGTTGACTAGAAATATAAAATGTGCTATGTCTGTACAATGAAATATTATTTGCCAATAAAAAGGAGTGAATGTGGCTAGAGGATACATGGATGACCCTTGTAAACATGCTAAGTTAAAAAAAAAAAAAAACAGTCACAAATGGTCTTATGCTGCAGGGTTCTAATTACATGAAATGTCTAGAAGAAATAAATTTATGGAGACAAGAACAGATTAGGATTGCTTAGTTCTGGGGCAGGAAAATGAAGGTGGTTAGGAATTGAGATTAGCTGCTAATAAGCATGATGTTTATTTGGGGGGAACAAAATAGTTTAAGATAGACTGTGGTAAAGGCTGTAAAACACTTTGATTATACTAAAAACATTGAATTATATTATATTATTTATGCATTTGGGTTGTTTTGTTTTTGCATTTCAAGACAGAGTCTTACTACATTTTGAACTAGCCATGAAGCACAGGCTGGCCTTGAACTTGCAGAGATCCTCCTGAGTGCTGGAATTACAAACATGCACCACTATGTCTGCCTGAGTTATAAATTTTATTTAATTATTTATTTATTGGTACCCAGAGTTGAACTCAGGGTGCTTGCCAGCTAGGTACTGTGCCACTGAGCTATATCCCCATCCTGAATTATACATTTTAAATGAATTGTACATCTCATGATTTATGTCTCAATAACGCTTTTTAAAAGAGAGAAAGTTATCAGGATTTTCATAGCACAATATCTGAAATAAAAATATCCATAGCAAAAGGAATAAATAATCATTCAATACTTGCCTAGCTGAAGTATAGAGCAGTCAAGAAATAAAATATTTAAGGCAATGAGAAAATGCTCAAGATATGAAAACTATAAAACATAAAATTCATGTACAGTGTGCTTTTATTTATGTATTTATTTAATTTTATGCATTTGGTACAGAGTCTCACTACACAGCTTAGACTCGTAGTGATCCTCCAGTTTTAGCTTCCCCAGTGCTGGTATTACAGATATGCCCCACCAGGCTGTTCTACTTTTATTTTCAATTGAGAAAACTAAAATGTTTAAGAGATAGCAGTAGATTCACATACTGCTTTAAGAAACAATGAACCTGGGAATGGTGGTGCTTGCCTTTAATCCAGCACTCGGGAGGCTGAGACAGGAGGCTGGAGACCAACCTGGGCCACAAAGTGAGCTCAAGGCCAACCTAAACTGTGTGGTGAAACATTGTCTCAAAAAGACGAGAAGAGAGAGAGAGAGAGAGAGAGAGAGAGAGAGAGAGAGAGAGAGAGAGAGATTCTATTTAATTTTTATAAATTTTCTGCAGTAGTGACCTTTTGCAAAGCGGTAGTACAATTTCACAAAAGGGATATCATGTTAATACAGCCAGTTCAGAACATAAGGATCCTTATTGCCTTTCTAGATTCACACTCACTCCCTCCCTGCTTTAATTCCCATCTTAAACCCTGATAGCAACCAACGTGTTCTCCAACTCTATACTCCTGGCAATCAAGATTGTGCAAATTGCTTCAAGTGAGATCATGCCATGTATAATCTTTTAGGATTAGCTTTTTTTTCCCCATTCAATGTAATTCTCTGGGTATTTAATCCAGGTGCTAGTGCTAATTTCTTTGCTCAGTCGTATGTTCTCTGGTATGGGTATTGCACAGTTTGTTTAAACATTCACTCATTGAAGGACATACAAATGATTTCCAGTTGTGGGTTATTATATATTATGGTATTATAAAAAAATTGTGCACATATTTTAAAAATATTTTAAATTACCAGGATTCCTGGTCCTGAAAAAAAAAAAAAAAAAAAGCCTAGGAGTGTAATGGCTGGCATTCTCTGCAGTGGCTGTATCATTTTACATCCTCTTCAGCAATGTGTTCGTGATTAGATTCCTCTGCATCTCACCAGCATTGGGTGCTATTGTCCTCTTTCATGTCAGTCATTCTGGGGGTGTAGAGTGAGGTCTTCTTATTTTGATTTGCATTTTCCTAAGGAGTACTGTCCCCATGGGTAGAACTCTCTATAAGTAGCTGTTTCTCAGGTATTTCTGGAAGCCTGTATCATTGGTGTGTCAAAAATTTGGATTTTTTAAAAACAAAGTTCAGCTTCAAATATTCTCCTGTTCATTGCTCCCCTAGTACAAGAGTATTTATTATACCGCATAATTCCTCTTTGATTATGAAAATACAGGTGCCAGGTTCAAAGATTCAACTGGAAGAGGAAGAATAAAAACTCTTGGATGTCTGCTTTACTAGAAACTTCCCTCCTTGTTAGCCTTGTGATTGCTTCCCAAAGCGGGTGATTGTAATCAAATTGCTGAGAACTAGGCTACCAGGAGGGAGTGGGGTGGCAGGGTGTGTAAGGGAAGAGTGGAAAGTTTCAAGGTGAGCAGGTTCCCTCTCATAGTACTTAACAGTAAGATCCTTTCCTCAGTTGCCCTGGTCCACTGCTGAACTGACTTGACGGGAACAGCTGCTTCCACCCCACACCCCTCCCAGGTAACTCCTGGTCTTCCCTCTGGGCCTTCTTGCCTTCCTTGGCTAGCAACTTAGCCTTACCGGTACCTTTACTTTCCACTTATGTGACACTGTCCCCCACACCCAGTCTGTCATCTGCATGGTGTCTTTTTTTAATAGAAGTGATCTCTAAGCTTTGCTGGCAATGTTGCAAAAGATCACATGATTGATTCAGTCAATAAGCAAACTCTTAACCATGTTTCAATACTCAGTGCAATGCCATCGCTCTCAAAGTTCCTTATGAATTCTAAATGTAGCATTCATTGACAAAGAAGCATCCCATGCTCACTAGTTGCCCCTTCTCTGTCATTGTAGGTGGGCTGAGGCATGTTTGTACAACACATTTATCTTTTTAGGTATTATTTACCACCCAAAACTCTTCAGTTACTGGTTTAAGGACTTCTGCATTGTCTTACTTTGTTGAACTGTATCATGGTAAGTAGATAACATAAAACTGACAATTTTAGGTGTAAAACTCAGTGGTATTAAGTATAACATTTTTAGCATCCCAAATAGGAACACAGTACCCACTGAACATTAGCTTCATTTACTTCCATTTCTCTTTGTCTTACTGGGCTTCAAGGTGGTACAATTTCCTTCTAGCAATGACTTCCAGTTTTTTTTCTGTCCTGAACAGAGAACTGAATGGAACAAGCATAAATGTTTGCAAATTTTCACATATATTAAAAGTAGAGGGAAAAAAAGGTTCTGCAGAGTGAGTTGGACCAAGTAGAAGTAAAAGTGGATAGAAATAGGCTCTGCAGGGTGAATTTGAGCCAAGTAAAGGTAGGAAAAGTGGGGAGAAGATATACCCTGTAGCATAGGGCAGGCTACCTTGAAGAGACATAATCACAAACAGCCAATACTGATTATCTCTCTTTTATATTTCCTATCTTACCCTGGAAAGAATAGTTATTATCAAGAAGTCAACCAATGACAAATGCTGGCAGAGCTGTGGGAAACATGGAGCCTTTCTTCACTGTTGGTGGGAATGTAAACTGGCGCAACCACTGTAGAAATCAGTGTGGAGATGGCTCAGAAAACTAAAACTAGAAGTCCCAATTGACCCAACTATTCTTCTTCTTGGTATTGTTCTAAAAGATTTAAAAGCATCACGCTACAGCAATGTATCCACACTCAGGTTTATAGCAGCACATTTTGTAAGAGCTAAATTGTGAACAGCCCAAATGCCACTGACCAATGAATGGCTGAAGATGTGGGTTTTCTGTATAATGGAGTACTACTCAGCCATACTCAGCAGACTGTAGTGCTTGATTAGGCACAGCACAGGGCTGGGGTTCAATCCCTAGTGTGGATGCCAGCCCCATTCCCAGGGTGCACTGAGAGGGAAATTGACACTGGACGTGGTGGCACATGCCTGCAATCCCAGCACTTGGGTGGTTGAAAACAGCAGAATCACTATGAGTCCAATCTACATAGTGAGACCCTGTAGACCCCCTACTGAATATATATATATATATATATATATATATATATATATATATATATCAGCCATAAAAGAACAAACTCAAGACATTTGCAGGTAAATGGACCTTAAGACAATACTCTTAAGTGAAATAAATTGAATATGCATGTAAATATCATACTTTTTCTGTGTAAGAAACCAAAAGTGTGAATAAGGGCCAGAACATATGCTAGATATTACAGATAATACAGAAGCATGGCTAGAAAGGTCTTAAAAAGAGTGAAAACTGGCCCTGTGATGGAGGGTAGGGATGTGGAGGTAGAACAGCTTCAAGCCTTGCCTTGGTGACTGAGCAAAAACTTGTCCCAAAGTAAAAATCAAAAGGGCCAGGGACATAGCTCAGAGTAAACACCTGAGGCTTAGTCTCCTGTAAAACACACACACACACACACACACACACACACACACACACACACACCATGAGACAGGGAGAGAGAGAGAAGAGTAGATAGAAAACAATGAGAAATATCACAAAAGAAACTGGAGACAGCAAAGTAGAAGTAGAAAATATGCAGAACAAAAAGCCTGGCAGAGAAAAACCCAAACAATAGGGAAAATGGAAAAGGATCACATAAGAAGAAAGAAGGTCAGATTTAAAATTAGAAGGAAGTTTTAGTGTCACAGTATCTTTTATTGTTATTTATGAAGAAGACTGTAAGCCTCACCTTGGCAAGTGAATTCATGTTTATAACTCCTGTACATAAATCCGACACAGCCTTAGGGCTTGGAATCTAGGCCATTGAGAGATTTACTCTTGCTTCACAGGGAAACATGTGAGTTATCTACTTAAACAGCCAGGAAGGCATAGACATTCCTAGGATTCAGTCATTGATTATGATGAAAATAAACCTGCGAGGCTCAAGCTCTGGTTTAGAGCCTTTTGTAGAACCTCCACTGAGACCCTGGAAGGAGCTCATAATTTGTTTAAATAGTTTGTGTGTGTGTGTGTGTGTGTGTGTGTGTGTGTGTGTGTGTGTGTGTGTGTAAGTAACTATAATACTAATCTATTTTAATTTCAGTGAGGATCACTGTCCATTTCCTTTCTAACTTACAGAGTTTGAAGTCATTTTGTGCAGTTACATTATGTGAAGTTGTCCTCATGTAGACATGGCTCCATGGATATTCTTGCCACCCTCTGACATTATGGCATGAGGGTCCAGCACTTGTGGAATTTTGCCATGGGAATGCATCTCATGATGCTGGGCCTCAGAATGGTATTGGGGGCAGTGGAAGAAAAAAGAAATTTGAAATGTATCAAGCTAGAAGCAGGCCTATGTGAGTCTTCTAATCATCAAATGTAAAACAGGAAATGGAGGATTTCGCTCCTATTAAAGTTATTCACAACTGAAGCTTTTGCATATCAAAGTATATGTGTGTGTGTGTCTGTATATATACACCAAACATTAATGTATGTTATGTATATATTAATGGAGCTTATACAATTATGAATAAACCAAACACTTTTGGTCTTGTCTTAGATCTCAAGACCATATTAGAGATATTTATTTATTTATTTATTTATTTATTTATTTATTTTAATTTTTACTTTGGAATAAATTAAATTTATTTTTTATCCACTTATTTTTTCCCATTTTTAATTACTTTTAATTAGCAATAATGAAACAGTTTCAAAACACATTAGTAAGACAGCCACAATAATTGATACAATGCATACTGTTGTTTTCATAGTAGTTGTTCAGAGTACAACATGGAGATGTGATAACTTTTCTAAGCACTATTTATACAAATATTTCTTCTCATTAAACTGACAGAAAGTAATTGTATACATAGTCCAATATTCCATAATAGTAGTGAGTTCTCAGTAGAACTGGCAATGTCAAAAGCTGTTGACTAGAGCTTTTTACACGTCAGCATACTAATCTGGCTTTACTTTTTATGCCTCATGGCTAAATTTTTCTGCTGGATGGTTAGGGCCAAGTTAAAGCAAGACCTATATAACAAGACATGTAACTTTTGCATCTGACAAGGTCAGTCATGGTTTACCTTGAAACCATGCATAGCATTTTGTAGAACTTTTGTCAGTGTCAACCATCTGGATGAGTCACAGCCATTACTTGGCCAGTTTGCTCTCTGTGAAAAGCTGAAAGAATGCTTTCTCTCTAGCTGACTCTCCTTAGGCACACTATATATCATTGATCCCTTTCCTCTGTGGCCCCATGATCTCCTTGAAGAGTAAATTTGGGAAACCACTGAGTTGTAGGATGTTACAGTATAGGTTCTCTTCTGTCCCGAGTCCTCACTGACCTTGAAGGGCTAGGGCCAAAATATTGGCTGACCTTGTAGCCCTTCTTTTTCTGTAGTTTTTTGCTCTGCAGGCGTAAGTTCTTAACCCTCTGGAATAAAAGCTTAGTGTTATGGTTTGTGTCTAGGTGTCCCCCCAAGGCCTCATGCATTCATGGGGCTGCTTCTGGAATTTGTAATTGATTACTGTGGAAATAGGTGCTGAACCTCCCCTGGGGCAGGTGATTTATATTTCAGTGTAAGGGAGGAGGAGTAGTTAGCTACTTGATCTACTACCACTTCTGCCTTCACTCTCTTGCTCTTGCCTGCCACCATGAAAGGTTGTTTTCTGCCATGTGCCAGCCTGCCTTGGAGCCAGCTGAATATGAACTGAAGCCTCCAGTAACTGTGAGCTAAATAAACCTTTCCTTCCCTGATTTTGAGTGTCAAATATTTGTTCCAGCAATGAGAGAAGAGTAACTAAAACCCTTAGTGATGTTATTACTCTATAACATAGGTACTTGAGCTTAACATCACTATTTTTCTGAATATTAAATGCTTTAGACTTAACATGGAACCAGTATTTTCATTGATATTCTAATAAATCCCTATGAATGTGATTTAAAAAATTGTTACACATTTTTACACAGAAATTTAGAAATCTAAGCATATACAAAATTGTAGCAGGTCAATCCTATGTCATTTTTCTTGTCATGTATTCTCTTTAATCACCCTTTTTTGTTTTCTTTTAAAACAAACATTTACTTGAGAGTATAGCAATTATTGAGATAATATTAGAAGCAGCACACATCTAAGACATCAGAATGACAAGCATTCCAAGCACGGGTTTAGTCTTACCTGTTGCTTCTCTGAGTGTCAAAAACCTGTTTGAGATTCTTAGGACCATTGTCAAATAGTAGAAATATTTTAATTCCAAGATGTATATGGTATGCCTAGCTACCTGAATGCAAGAGGCTTTCTACCACCTAATAAACAGCATAGCACCTGACATGTAGCAGACACTCAGTAAATAATTGTTAGATTGGTGAATGAATGAGTGAGAAACATGAAATAAGTATCTGATTATTCATTCTTCAAACACCATCAGTATAGCTTCGCATTTGTTGTGGAGAAAGAATACATAATAATAAAGACCTTTTCATACTTACGAGGGAACTGTCATTTTTACCTGCCATGCCGCACCTCCGGTGAGCTGCTGAAGGTTAGAAATGACAGTGGTTAAGGGACAAATTCCAGCATCACATTCTGTTTGTCTTTGTCTTGTCTTTGTTCTGGGCTGGAGAAATCTCTTTTTGCTGTTGTTCAGAGTAATTTGTTTTTAACTGACGTTTACTTGTTGCAAAACCACTTCACATGTTTTTCTTCCCTTTTCAGCGGAAACCTCTATTTGAAGAGAGAACTAAAGTTTCCTCACAAGTTTTGGATTACGAATAAAGTCTTACTCTCCCCTGAGATTCTTCAGGAACACCATTTTATTTATGTATTTATTTTTTTAAGTTATGACTATGCAGAACTGGGACTTGCATAAGGTCACTAAGACTCCAGAGTCAGGAACTACTTCTCTTTAAAATTAGGTAGGTGAATTTAGGCCAAGATTTTTATTTGGATAGCCTAGTTCTTAGAAAAGCGTATGGTGTCTCCTGGGATAGCCTTAAAAAGCTTTCATAGCTAGGTTCAGGCATTCAGTTCTCCATTATTAGCCATGATAGAAAAAGCCATCCTTTCAAAGGCCTGACAGGGACTTTGGGGAATACAAAGGTGCTTTTCATTCCACCTAGACAAAGCTCTTGTCAGGTCTAATTTGCTTGTCTGCTTTTCCTTATGGACAACTCCAAATCTGAGCTATTGTGAAATTCTTCTTCCTATCAAATCAAAGTCCTCTCTGATGTTCAAGGTAATTTTTGTTTGTTTACAACAATTTAGTTCTTATTGGAAAAGAACAACTCTAGCGTTTTCTACTTAATCTCCCTTGCTGAGCTGAAAAGCATTAACATAGTCATTATGGAGTCGTATCTTTCTCAGGCAGTGAAATCACTATCCTTTAACATGAGCCCTGATCGCACCTTTCGCTAGCAGGGGGATGAAAGACAGCGTGCTGGGGAAAGGTTGACTGACTTGAGCCAGGCTGATTTCATAGTCTGGCTTGGTAAGAACTCTTTCCCAACCATATCTCATATCTTGGCTAGAATTTCCAAGGGAAAAACCCTGGAGCCTCTAGTTTGCTCTGACCAGGGAAAATCTGGGGACCAGGCACTGGCTCAGCCCAGCCTAACCAGCCAGCGCTGCCCAAGGCGGGAAGTACAGTATCATCTGGTATCTGGGTTTTGTCAAGTTCACACTTAACACTCTGGTACAACCAGAATAGTCATCCTCCAATTCAGGGTACAACCTGACAATATCAGCTGTGCTTTCTGGACAAAGAAGGCAACAAAAGAAAAGCCCAAATTGTTTTCTGGACAGAAACCTAGCAAAGATCCTGCTATGTTCTGCAGTACAAAATGAAGGGGCCTCCAATGGAGACAAGAGCCTACGTGGTAGCGACCAGCCCACTGTGGCAGCTGCTGCATGGAATTAAATGTGCTGGTGAGCCAGGCTGGCTCTGTATTTCAGTCGGGCCCGGTGCAGAATGGAAACCTGGGGCCTCTTGCTCAAAAAAAGTAAGGATTTCAAAATAACAGCAGTGGGACTTTAAAGCATAGACTCTTCTGAGAATAGACTACAGGTGAGCAAGGTTAGTCTCCAGTTAGGATTGAGGTAGACGTCTGGTTAGGAGTCCACCTTTGCTTGTTCTGTGCTGCTGTTTCATCCATCCTTTGGTTTTGTGGCCACTAGCAAATGAAGGTGGCACCCTCAGATCTTCAACTGAGCCTAGTTCCAGCCTTGGGCTTATATTTACCTGAAAATCAATAAGACTGAAAAATAGGTTTATCATCTTGTCCCCTCTCTAGGAAGTCTCTCCAGGTATTCACTCTGCCTGGCCACATGTGGAACAGATGCCAGTGTCTCTCATCCTGAGCTCCCTGTGCACTTTCCTGGCCTCATACTGTGTCCTATGGCCATCTGCCTTCTGATCTTTCCAGCACCACATGTGAATCTTATCTTTGTGTTCCTTGAAGTCTAGTACATATGTACACAAGGTGGGCAACATTCGTTGCTGAATGAACAGCAAATTATTTGAGTGCAAGTCTGCTGGGCTACTGGCTTTATTCTCAGAAGTCGTTCATTCAGAGCAGCAGTATGTCATCTCCCTGCCATTGGTACTGGTCACCCTACTGTGCTGGAGGCCAGGCACACACCATCAAGAGATTTTTATAAAGCTGCCGTATGTCAAGAGCCAAGTTATCAATGTGGTGAGGGACCTGGGTGTGTGTCACATAGGAAACTCTGGAGAGAATGAACACTATTTAGCCTGGAGAGGAAGGAATGCAGTGTGAGGCACACTGCCATGTACAACTACGCCAAGCACTGACAAATAGAGAAGGAGTTACTCTTCTTTCTGGTGTTCTAGATTCTATCTAAAGAATGTAAAAAGGAGACAAATAGTTGAATGGCCTGGTAAGGAAACTCTTTCTTAGGATAAGAATTTTCCAACCATTGGGTGATTGGCCTCAAACAACCTACAGTGAAAACATTTGATGAAATATAAATTACTCAACTTTTGGCTTTTTATCCTGGATGGAAAATTAGACCAGATAAACTTCATGATGCCATTTAAATTCAGGATTGTACAAGGTTTTATTTTTATCCCATCCTGATTTTCACCCAACCTCAGGCCCTGTGGTAATAATGTCAAGTGACATTTATGTGTGAGGGAAGAACAAACTTATCCAAGCTGCTATAAACTATTTGCTGTTCTTTGGAATTGAATGACTTTACTTCCTTGACAGTGGTAAGGGTAGGACTGGTCAAGTTATTTCACAGTTGCTGAGTGGTTCTTATCAGGGCCAGGCTTTGAATACTAACTGGAAGGGTAGAGCCTGGGAAGTCACATCAGAATTTGTCCAAAAGACTTTCCCAGTGCTTCCGGGATCAACTCCTTCCTCCTTCTTTACCCTTGGATCTTCTCTAAACTACAGCATATCACTCCTCGTGTTATTTGTATGAAAGCAGAACTAGAACAGGAAAAAGGACACTTCCAAACCACATCCCCAGCCACCTTTCCGGGCACCAGAGTAAGGAGTTGGCTGCACTAGCTTGCTGGGGCTGCTGTAGCAAAGTATGCAGACAGGGTGGTTTAAAAAATAGGAGTGTAGGCCTTAAAGTTCTAAAGTCTAGGAGTCAAAATCAAGATGCTGGCAGAACAGGTTCCTTTTAAACACTGTGCTGAAGAATCTGTCCTAGGCCTTTCTCCTTGGTGTATAGATTTCCATCTTCTCCTTGTATCTTCACATTCTCTTCCCTGCATGTGTGTGCTTGCCAAAATTTCTCTTTCTCATAAGGACACATCATATTGGAGTAGAGCTCAGTCTAATGACCTCACATTAACTTAATTAGCTCTGGAAAGACCCTATCTCCAAATATGGTCATATTCTGTGTTATCAGTAGTTAGGAGTCTCACATATGCATTTTGGGGAGACACCATTCAACCCACAGCATAGGACATGTGTCTTTCTGGTTTCCCATTACCTCTACCCCTGTGATGTGCATTTGGGTGGGAAGCAGAGGTCTCTTTTCACAACAGAAATGATGTAGCCCAGATACCTCTGAACTGTTTGAACACAGTGAATGACCAGGAATGATGCCTCATTCTGTCCAGGGAGATACATCTGCACAGGACTATGAGCTGGTCAGGATCTACTGTCACTCAGATATGGGCTACTGCAGAATTCTCTCCATGTCCACAGGTCAGCAGCCAGGCACCTGCCTGGCCTTCAGTGCCAGGTCGAGGGAACCAGCAAGATGAGAGGTCTCATGTGGAGGAGAGGACAGCTTCACTGCGCTCATCCTGGGCAACCCACACCATTTTCCAGCCCTGGTTTTCCTTCTTCTCTGCCTAGATGAATGGTTCCTGGCACTCCTCTCTCTTTCCAGGTCTTACCCATGGAGCTCTCAGTGGAGGACCCCTCTCAGTGGTCACAACCCACGTTAGATTGGCCATGCTAATTTGCTGAGAGCATCTCTTTGGCACAATGGCAGAGATGTGAACTTTGGGACCAGCCAGATGGAGGGCCAAATTCTTACATACCTAATGTGTGACCTTAAGGAAGCTATTTAAAGTCCTGAAATCAAAGTCCTCTGTGCTTTAAATGGGTCAATAAAAGTAGCTACTATGTCAACATGCTTTGAGGATTAAACAAGTAAATGCCACTTACAGTAAATGCATCATGGCATGATGATACGTCACGTGAGGGCTCCACTTCAGTCATGGGAGATCTACAGCCAAGTTCTATAGCACCTATAAGACTATGGAAAATGAGCTTTACCTGTAGTCTGGCAGGGCCATATGTGGTCCACCTGCTATTGCTACTTCCTGACTGCTGGGCTCCCAACACACACAGGTGTGTGGGTCAGTCTCAGGGCCCTACACAGTGGTCTGGCCCAGTTAATACTTAACCTCCCTTCTGTTCCGAATTCCTGGCTTTGTGCCTTTTATGGACATTTCTAAGTGCCCTAAGAAGGGAACGACCTGGAGAGGGTGTTTGCAGGTCATTAATCGTTCCCATATGTACTTTCTCTCCTGGTTGTGGAAACCCTGCCACTGTTTCGGGTATCTTTCAAGATCTTCCCTTCCCTGCCCATTGAGGAAGGCCCTCATTCCACCTAGCGCCCACCACCCAACCTAGTACCTGGTGGGAGGGACTCAGGGGACACTTTTCATGATGACTCCAGCTCTAGCTCCTTTGCCCAGACCAGCTCTGCCCCATCCAGATCTGAAGACCTGTTGCTATAGTTATAACCACCAGAAAAGCAGCATGATGGGGAGGATGGCACGTAGGTCGGGCCCAGACCTTCTCAGAGACAGTGTTTGATTTTGACTTGTTATAGTTTGCCTTTTTGTGGAGAAATACAGCTCACATTCCCAAGCACTTCACTTAGCATGCAGCATTCCCACCCACATGGGAGTTCTGATGTTGTATTTCTGCAGTGGGAACTATGGGTCATTTTTAGCTGGCTGATTCTGGGAGCCTTTGGACAAGCCACTGGATTTTATAAGGATAAGTGGGAGCCAACAGGGCTGGGCTATGTTTGATTTAAAATTGGAAACCTGAGAGTTAGAGGCGTGCTTTTTATAGTCTGGGAGGGAAGGAGCCCCGAGTCCTGATTTATGAGGGAGCTCAGTGCAAGCACATGAAAGCCGAGGTAATATTTATAAACTCCTTGTTCAAAGGTGGGAGGAATATTTCGTAGAGCTTCAGTCAAACAACACCTTTTTGGGACTCAGGGAAGGCTGTTTAAAACTAGTTATTCGGTGACTGAAAGGAAACGGAAATGTTAATCAGGGACGTGTGCCTCAGAGTCTGATGTAGACGCAAGGCTGGTTCCTTGTGTCTTGCCCATCAAGGACTTCTGGATGTCTCCTTCCTACTGCTCCAGTAGCCTCCTCTCCTCCTCCTGCCCTTATTCAATGGGCAGGAACCCACCTCTAACTATATCCCTGCCTTGGTGTCTGGGAACAGGACAGAGACTGTAGAGGTCTGATCATGGTGGGCAGGAAGAAGGGAAAAGACAATAAAGGGTGTTGGGGGAGAAAATGAGTGCAGGCACAGGTCCACCCCAGGCAGCGCTGGGTCCTGAGGCTACCATGTGATGGGATTCACTGCCTTAGGAAAGCTAAGTCAGCCTGTAGGAGTTTGATGCTGCTGGCCCTGAGGTGCATGGCGCCACCAGCCCAGGTGAGAGGCTTGTACACACTCTGTGAGTTTTGGACCCCTTGGTGAGGCCAGCAGACTCCACCTCCCAAGGAATCATGACTCTGTCAATGAGGGATAGAGTCAGAGCAATGGCCCCACTGTGGCTCCCTCTGGCCCTGACATTCCTGGGCAGTGGAAGACTAGGAGAAAAGGAGAGAAAGGGGGAAATGCAAGGAGAAACCCCAGATTAATATTTCTAAAGGCTGACCCCCCATACCTAGGTGAAAGATGTCATTACTGATGGCTCCTGCTAGCCCTCCTGGGAAAGGGGGTAAGCCGTGAGTTTAACAGGAGGGACTCAACTTGGCTAGATGGCTGGACTTCCCTGAGAAAGGAGGATTTCTGAAAAATTATGCTCAGGAGAGAAAATGCCAAGGGGAGGGGTGACATACATTCAGCCTAATCGTGTGTCTTGCCTTAACCTTGCTGCCTCAGAGTTCTGTGGCAGAAAACAGAGAGCCCTACTAATTATTGCTCTGCCTTCAGGGAGGATGACACCTGTCAGCTCCAGGCTGAGAGCAGGCGGGGTCTTCCCATCTCCCTGCTAGCTGCTACCCAGAGAGGAATGTGTGCTTCCAGGGTGGGATGGGAGATAAGGAAAAGAATCTGCTTCTCCTAAACAGCTGGGAGGCTGGGACGGAAACACAAAAACACACCTTCATCCCATCCGAATCCCAGCCCTGCCAAGCACTGGCACTGAGTTGTCCCAGACACTTACAAGTGCTTGTTCAGCCTACGCCTCAATAAAAGAGCATTTAATGTCAACCCTCTAGCCAGGTTCTTTACAATGACCAAAAGAACATGAGGAGCCTCTATCCTTTCATTCTTGCACAACTTAGGAGGTATCTTATGAAAGGGGTAAAAGATTATACAATCTGAAGAGAAACCAGAGTATAGGAGCTATCTTATGAAAGATGCTGAGATTTGAGTTGGTCCCTGGAGAGGATGTCATGTTCCTTTCAATGGGTGGCTCTGGAACTCACCACCAAACCTCATTTTGGCTCCTGTGCTCTTCCCCACCCCATCCTAGAGAGCTGCTGTCCATTGGCCTCTGGACAGTCTGTCCTAGCACTGAAGCGGCTTGTCCTGGGAAGTGTCCAACCAACCCCAATGCAGCAGGGAGGAGGGTTAGGTCAGAGAGCCAGGCATAAGCCTTTATCAGTAAAAGAATTTATACCAAAGTCAGTTCTTACCTGAGATGCCATCATCAAGTGTCCTTTCATCAACTAAGATGCCACGAGAAAGCCTGCTTCTATTCCCTCTGTCCATGTCCATCAGGTCATGGAGTGGGCAGACATTTATTGGCATGCTATACAGCATTGGTGCTGGAGGTGTGGTGGTAGTAATAGTACTTTCATTTAGTAAGTAGGCACTACCTTCCAGGTCTGTTAAGAATATTGGCCTCAATCCTCACAACTGCTAGAAAGAAGCAATATCATAAGCATCACCGTAGAGGCACAGAAGGCATGAGTGGCTGGTAGCAGAGCCATCAGGGCACTGATTTGCATTCATATCCATTTGCTCTGGCATTTAGTCACCAGCTGTGGGAACCTGGGCTGATTCTTAATTTCCCTGGGTCTCAGCTTCCTCACTTTCGAGATGAAGAATCCAAGAACAGAAGCTGCCCCCCCCCACCCCCACCGGGGTAGTGAGGTCCCTCAGCCTCCAGAGGGGATCTGGCCTCTGGGTAGTGTGGGCAGGACCACCCATCTCTGGATTGCTTTGCACCATGTTGTGCTGGAAATGCCTCACAGTAAGCACGCTGGCCTCTCATGACCTTCTAACCACTGTACATCTTACAACATCCAGAGGAAGTATGTGAGCAATAAGATCAGTATATCAGAGATGGGCTTTTTAGGAGCTCTGCATGCATGTGTAGCTATTCTATGCTTCTAACATGTTCATTACATTCAGGTAAATAGGCAAGATTAACCATATACCTCAGATCTCTCTCTCTCTCTCTCTCTCTCTCTCTCTCTCTCTCCCCAACAATAGAGGAATTCATTGCATTTTCAAAAAGCACACACAAAACATGGGTTTTTAGGCCTAGGTTTATGCCCTGGATCTAACAAGTTCATTTCAATTAGAATAAAAAACAAAGAAACAAAATAAGAATACCAGTGTCGTCTTTATTCCTCCACAGTGTCCCGCTCCCTTCTATTCAAATTTCTCTCCTACATACATATAAACATGTTACAACTGACCCCAGTTTCACTCCCAGCTTCAGAAGATGAATCACAGAGACTTGGCAAAGACAGACTGGAGCGAGCGAGTGCCGTGCGGAAGGAAGCGATGATTTTTAGCTGGCCTGACCTCAGTGGTCACTTTTTATCAGCATCCCCCATTCCAAGGCCAAGACATAGCTCAAATGTGACAGCACATGCAGTCTTCAGTCCAAGAAGCCCAGAATTCTGGCAGGGACTGAGGGCTACAGCTTCCCTGGTTCTGGACTTGCACAAGAAGCTCTAAAGTGTCACTGGATTCCTCCTGATGTATGACAATCGGTGACGCCTTCACAGGCCCCTTGGTCTTTGTCCATGCAGGGACAGCTCACTCTGCTTCTACCCCTGCACTGTGGAAGAGGTGCGGTTTGCTCAGCAGTTCTGTGTCACGCAAGATGAGCAGGCAGGCGGCTGGCAGAAAAAGAGATGCAGAAGGTGAAATGCAGAAAGATGGATTTGAACCCACTTTGCCTGAAAACAGTGCCCAGAGGAATCTGGGAATGGGAGAGAAAGCTGAGTGAGGTCCTTGCTGTAGCACAAGGCGGCCCCTGCCCGGTCACGTGGCGGGCGGGCAGCAGCAGACCCTCTTGAGCCTCACTTGGATACCAGCATGTGCACAAACTCCTCATAGTTCACTTGCCCATCTCCATCCAAGTCTGCAGTCCGGATCATTTCCTCCACTTCCTCATCACTCAGCTTTTCCCCAAGCCGGGTCATCACATGCCGCAACTCAGCAACACTCACGTAGCCGTTGCCGTCCTTGTCAAACACGCGGAAGGCCTCCCGGATCTCCTCCTCACTGTCTGTGTCTTTCATCTTCCGGGCCATCATGCCCAGGAACTCTGGGAAGTCCACGGTGCCGTTTCCATCTCGATCTATCTCGTTCACCATGCCCTGGAGCTCAGCCTCTGTGGGATTCTGGCCCAAGGACCGCATGACGGTGCCCAGCTCCTGGGTGGTGATGCAGCCATCACCGTCCTTGTCAAACAGAGAGAAGGCCTCCCTGAACTCAGCGATTTGCTCCTCAGTCAGCTGGTTGGCCATGCTGGCAGGGCGTGAGTGGCACAGTGGCAGAGGTATCCTGGCTGGTATCTGCTCCTGAGCTCTTCTTCCTGGCTGTGCAAGGACAGGTGGAGATCTGAGGGGTGGCTGTCTGGCTGGCTTTCTAGCCCTGGCTTGAATTGCTGGAGCTTAAGAAGGAGCAGAGTCCTCCCCCACCTCCAGCCTGGCGGGATTGGGCTGCCATCCGCAGACACCCCCGCCCCTGTGGTTGCCTGAAGGCCAGGTCCTGTTTAGACAGGAGTCCAGGAGCAGCAAGCAGGCCAGCTTGCTGATTGAGCTGACGCCAACCCCTCTCTGTAAAAAGCAGACAGTTTTCACTCGGACACCCCACCCACAAGGCCAGCAGCAGCCACCAGCAATGACATCTTCTGTCTAGGTGTGTGGGTCAACATTTAGAGAAGTGCACCTGAGATTCCTCCTTGCCCTTTTTTCCCCCTTAGGCTTCCACCTGCCCCCAGTCTCCCCTTCTTCACTCAACAGAATAACCAGTCAACACCCCATTTTTCCCCTTTAGCTGAAGTTCTTCTGTTTTGGTTTGGTTTTTCTCAGGATGAAAAAAAGAAATTGTCCTTACTGAAAAGAACTTTCTTTCCAGGTTTAGTCTCCAAAGCTTTGGGGAGCCAGTTTTCAGAGGGCAAAAGCTTTTTCTTTGGGTAAAAACAGTATTTTCTTATCTTCAAAACAAACATAAGTGGAGATGGACTTTTCCCACCCCATTCACTCAGGCGGTCACTCGTTCACAGAGGCTTGGTGAGTGACTGTGATGTGCAGGTCTTTTCAAAGCAGGCCGTAGCTGTCTTCAGGAAGTCACATTCCAGTAGTAATCCATAGAGGCAGTGAGTAAATGAACAGAGAAATGCAAACAAGGTCAGTAGAGATTTTTGATAAGTGCTACGAAGGGCATGAAAGGTAATGACAGAAAAGACACGGGAAAGTCAAGTCCTTTGTCACCCTCAAGGACAGCCTCTCTGCAGAAAAGACATTCGAGGGTGGCCTCATGGGAGAGGAGGGAATGGTGGGGCTGAAGGACAGAGAGCGAACCAGTGTGGAGAAGGTGGAAAGAAAAGACTCACGATGGAGACTTTACACGGGCTACAAGCTCTCGGGAAGGGCCTGTCTCAGTCCTGGGAGGAGTAGAGACACAGCTACAGAAAGGAGCATCTTGAAGAGGAGACGGGCTCAAGAAGGACCCTGGGTGTTCACCAGGCACTTGGACTCCGCTCCCTAGCTCCAGGAGACCTGGGGAAATGATCTTCCAAGAGGCAGAAAAAAAAATTTTTTTTTTTAAAGGTCCTGAGGACAGAAGGAAAATTCAAACTGGTTAGAAATATGGAGCTTGCCCTTTTCTTATTCTATTGTTGGATGTGAAAGAAAGGGCTCAGGGACCTAGGAGGGGAAAAATGTATTTGTAAGGACACTAGGTTTACAGAGGAGAAAATGTGGTAGGATAGTAGCTGGAATCTTCTTCTTCTTCTTCTTCTTCTTCTTCTTCTTCTTCTTCTTCTTCTTCTTCTTCTTCTTCTTCTTCTTCTTCTCTTTTCTTCCTCTTCCTCCTCCTCTTCCTCGACCTCTTCTTCTTCCTCTTCTTCCCCTTTCTCTCTCTCTCTCTCTCTCTCTCCCTCTCTCTCTCTCTCTCTTTGAATTTCCTCTTTTCTCACTCGGCTCTTTACAACATCATTTCTTTCTTCACTCAAGTACACAGCAGCTCTGCTCTTCCTTCTTCGGAGGTAGGTTTTCATGGGAACAAAATAGAAGTGACCCACACGAAGTTCTCACAAAGCCCAGCCCCTGTTGGTTGACGTAGGACGAAGAAGGAAGATTTCTGTTTTGGGAGAAACAGTGAGGTTGAAAAATCCCCCATAGCCCGAATCTTGTCTTGAGAAGAGAAGAGTAGAAACAGCAGCACAGCGGGACCCAGCAATGGGGAGGCCACGCGCAGCCCTGGAAAAGAGCTCTAGGATGGGAGGGTAGCGTTTTGTTTCCCTTATGTTTCCTCCTCGCTGCTGAAGAAGCAAATTCGTAAAGTAATACAAGGGCCATAGCAGGAGGCAGGAGACCCAGCTTCCAAAGTGCATCCGGCCAGCAGTCTTCTGGAAGCCCCTTGGCCAGTGTCGCGGAAATCCCTTGGCTGAGCCAGTCCCATAATGGAGCAAGACTGAAGGCCGGACAGGCCTGCATTCGCGCCTGCTGCCCACTTCACCTAGAACCAGGGAAGGAACGCCCGTCCCTGGTGGACTCTGGAGCGTGGCTCTGGTTCAAACCTCAGCTTTTGCTAATGTGTTTTTCAAAGAGCCACATTGAAGAACTCAGTAAGGACATTAAACAGGGTTAGCAGGCATGACTCACAAAGGCCTGCCTTGTGATGGCTAGCTTGCTGCAACTCACAAGTTGAGAAACTGTGGCAGAAGGAATGTTTCTAATTTCCTGGCTTAATTCACTCCCTGCAGCCTCTCACCCCATACACGAATTCCCTTCCCTACAGAATGAACACACATGCACAAACACGGACACACACACACATTTTGGGTGTGTGTATGGGGGGATCTGGGGATCACGTTAAACATTTAAAAGTTAAATATGTTAAAAATAGTTAAATATTTAAGTATTATTACACATTTAGAACTTTAGAAGTAAACCTGTGTGCAACGTGATTTTAGCTGTTTGGGAGGCTGAGGCAGGAAGGGTTGCAAATCTGGGGCCAGCCTGGATACTTTAATTAGATCCCATCTCAAAATAAAAATTAGAAAAGCTTGGGCCCTCAGTGTTCAAGGGCCCCTGGGATCAGTTCCCAGTACCCTACCTTCATTTAAAAAAAAAAAAAAAAAAAACCCTGCTCACATAAACAACTTATTTTTTTTCTTCAAGAAATGCACTTTTCAAGATAAAGAACAGGGAGAAGACTGGCAATTTTAAAAGCAGCTCTGCAAATCTCTTTAATGTCTGGCTTTATGGAAGCATCTGTGCATCTGCTTCCAATCTGGGGCAAAATGTTTTTGAAGTATGCATTATCCAGCTTCACACAGACACACAGTTGGGAAAGGAGGGAGCATTTGCTTGGAAAGAAAATTGTGGATTTTCTTCTTTGATGTTACATCAGAGTTTGACAAGTGGTAGTTACTCGGAGGTTAGCTGTAGTGTGGATCTGAGAGCGTGTCAATTAACTTTTCATACTGTGCCGCTAAAATCCAATGGTCTCAGCTGCACTCTGAATAGATCATTTGTCCAAATGTAATCATGTAATGCCATGGAATGGTCACTTGGAAAAACAATGGTTCACTAGTTCTGCAGATTTTCCAAATGTTGAACACACTGCATTTCAGAAATCAGATTATTTTATTTGGATTTCATTTTTCAATCATATTATCACCGATCCCATTGGGGGAAAAAATATTTTGAGACAGGGCCTCACTATGTAGTTCATTCTGGCCTTGAACTCACTAGTTGCCAAGGTTGGCCTTGAACTTGAGGTAATCTTCCTGCCTCAGTTTCTCAAGTGCTGGGATTAAAGGCATGTGTCACTGTATCTGCCTAGAAAAATCTTACAGTATTGGGAAACTTAAGGCTCACAGTGTCAAATAAAAAAATTTCCAAAATTCCAAGTTTCATTATTGACAACAAACTCTGCCTATTGCTTTCTGTGAAATGACAGACTCACTTTATATATTCTTGAGGAACCATCTGCCAGGTGTTACATCTGGGTGCCATGGTGTGTCTGTCAGCTGTCTTTTGTGATGAACATAGCAGTCTATGCAGAAGCTCGCCTTGCCACTCCTGGAATCAGCTGCACACAGGCTTCGCTCATAACAGCCACCATGCTTCAGTGCTCCCCACACTACTAATGGAGTGCACCCAAAGACTGAAGTTTAATAAAATGAATACCTTTACTGCTTCTGTAGGGGCATCTTCAGTGAGTCTGGCCATGTTTAGTAAAACAAGATGGCAGTGGTGAATGTAAGGACGAGCTGGAGAGGAGCCTTGGCTCAGGCCAAGGGATGAGCAGTTGTCACTGCTTTTGAATTTTACGCAAATGCCAACACTGTGAGAAAGGCAAAGCATAAAACAACAAAAAATAAAAACCTGCTGGTATTTTATGACAATAACCTTCCAGATCCTCTGAAAGGGTCTTGAGATACTCTGCTCCCCCAAAAGACCCCTGGATGCATTGAAGACCAACTACCCTGAGGTACTGAGTGGCATGGGTCTGAACTGGATGTGGAATCCTCTGAAATTCTGAAAGTGTGAGGTGATGAAGACTCTGGAATCGCGCTAGGACAATGTTGGCCTTACAGAGCATGGTACTAACGAAGACCCCATAGGCACGCACTGAAGGAACTCAGGTGTGTTATTACTTCTTTTGAAGAAAAGAAACCCTAAAAGCATGGCATTTTATTTCCTTTGTTTAGATTGGAGTTATAGTTTGGTTTTTTTTTTTTAAAGAATTTGTTAAGTACACTTGTAACTGTGCCTCTCCCTTTGGGTGCCATAGAAAGATATGAGTCAGCATTCTCCGGTCTTCTCCAGTCAGCTCCATTCCCGGGGCCCTGCTAGGATGGGGGTGCACCGTGGGGTGCTCCTTTTCTTCTCTTGACAAGCCACCTTAGTACTTGCTCATGGGCATTCTTTGCTCTCCAGTATAAATACCAAATGTATGTTATAGTTTGTGTCTAGTTGTCCCCATGCCTCATGCAGTCATGGGGCAGCTTCTAGAGTTTGTGATTGATTTATGGTCCAATACTGGGATTATGGTGTCAGTGCTACACCTGCCCTGGGGCAGATAGCCTGCATATGGTATAAGAGAAGGAAAGAATCTTGCTTTCTACTGCTCCCTGGTTTTTGGTCTTGCTGCTTTAGCTGCTTTCCACTGCCATGAGCTGCTGCCCTCTGCCATGTGCCCCTCTGCCTTGGAGCCAGCTGAGTATGGACTGACGTCTCCACAAACTGTGAGCTAACTAAACATTTCTTCTTTAATTTTGGACATCAGGTATTTCATCTCAGCCATGAAAGAAAAGTAACCAAGACAACATTGATTCAGTTACTAGCCATGTTTCAGAGGGCATATGCATACGAGTCAGGATTAGATGACTAGCAAGTTGAAAGCTTATGCTGGAATCTAGCTCCTCTGATTCCTATACCCTCAGTTGGCATCCTATCCTATTCATTGTCATTGACAGCTCAATCTTCAACCTTTTCTCCTGCAGCCTCCAAAGTGACTGACTGGTATAGGAGTCTTTCAATGCACCAAAGTATGAAGACATACACGTTGACCAATAATGTCCTTACCCTGCTTTTTCTACCAAACCCCTCATGTATCCATTTACCAACTTACTACCTGTGATGTGTTCTTAATCAGCAGCTCCAAGAAGACATTTTTGGTCTTCTTTTCCTACCAAATCTGTTTCCTCCCCATTTTTCCTATCTTTTCAAAAACAAAAATGCTCAAGTCATTCAACTGTTCAGAGCAAAACCCAGTCATATTGAATTCCTCTTTTCCTCTCGTACTTCATACCTGGTCACTCAGCTCTAGGTTGAAAATGTGTACAGACGCATGCACTGTACCAAGACCCCATCCTCTCTGGAAAGAAGAGTTCAGTAGCCTCACAACTGGTCCTCCTTTCTTGTGCTGTCACTCTGTGCGTGCCACTTCTAGCTCATTATCTATAATAATATCACTTTGAATTTCAGATAAAATTTCTACCGTGGCCATCTTGCCTTCTTTTCCTACCTTCCTTATTGCTGCCCCATCACCAGCCACCATCGCAGTACTCCCCAGGCGCCAGCCTACTTTCAGCTCCTTGAACACTTCCCTCCTGATTTTCTATTCAATATCACGGCATGATCTATCTGCTTTTTCTCCCTGGGCACTCTAACCCCAGTGTTCTAGTGGTTCTGTGTCAGTTGAAAATCGTGTCACTCCCATGTTTCCTACTTACTTTAAATTGACCCTCTTTTTCCACCCCATCACTTATGTCATTCCCCTCTTTTATTTTCTTCATAGCTTATTGCTCTTAACTATGTCTTGTTCGTTTCCTTGTTTGCTTGATTATTTCTTTTTTTTTTTTTTTTTTTTTTAATTATGGCCAGCTCAGCCTGCCCTGGGGGCAGGACTGGTGCAGCATGTGGTGCCGGGGATTGAACCGCAGTGCCTGCCACTCCCTAAGCTCTCCTAAGCAGGCGCATTAGACCACTGAGCCATCCCACCGGCTCCTTGCTTATTTCTGATTTCCTACCATACATATTTCACAAGAGGTGAGTCAGTGTTTTGTTCCTTTTCCTGTCACACTCCCTGACACAGGACCAGCAGGCACCAATCAGTACTTGCTGAATGAATAAGATAGTAGGGTCTTGTAATAAGAGAGTATTGTAGGCTTTACTTACTGGGGAAGAATTACTAGAACTTTATTTTTCCTTTGCACCACAGTTATGGTGCAAAAACTTGCTGGTATGCCTCAAATTGTTTTGCCCAAGTACCTGTTTTATTCACCTTGTGTCACCTGTTATTTTTTCCCCCACTCTTTTCCAGTTTGCTCTGTGGTTCCTTGGGGGCTAGTGACCTCCCTGTTGGTCCTTAGGAGCAGCTGCTGATGAATCATCACTGTAGACATCTGCCAGAAGGCTTCTGTTTCAGGTCTCTATAAGGATACAAGAAACTTTCTTCCTCCCCCACTCACGTTGTTTAGGCCTTCTGAGGTCTAAGTTGACCTCACAACTTCTTTTATAACCTCTGCTCTTTTGACACTTTTATCTGCCTTGTTATCGTCTCCACCCAGAGTTTGCTAAGAGAGGATAATTGATAATTGAAATGATAAGTGCTGACAGATCTAAGGGTGAGGTTAAACTTTTCTGCTTAGGAAAGAATCCATGAAGATGACTGGAAAGGAATCTACACATAAAGGTGAGTTGCTAAGTTTGGCCACTAATCCCACCAGTGTCCATCTGGAGGGGCAAGATAAAAAGATGATTTGGGAGATTCAGAATAGAGGGTGGAAAGCAAGTCCTTGGAAGTGGTGCCACTAGGGTATAACCAATTGGCCTTGTCAGGACCTCAGAACTCACTGCAGGGGGATGGACACTCTTCAGGTAACTGGAGGATCAGCTAAGAAATAATGTCAACATCTTTAGGTCTGAACCACACAAATGATCTCAAAAATAACAACAACAAATATCTCCGTGCCTACTGTTTATCTTGGGCTATCTTCTCACCTAACTTATACTCTGGAGAGGCTTTCAGGTCTTTGGCCTTAGTACCAAGAATTTTTTTCAGTGATTTTCCATCAGGACCATCCTATAAACCTTTTAGAAATGACCGGTCATGCTTGAATATTCAGGGAGTGCATAAATTATGCTGATGATCTGGCATCCTTCATTTCGCACTGTTAGGTCCAAGAACAATGATTCAGATAAAGAGAGAGAAGAGGTAATTATGAGCTAAAAAGAGTTGATCAGACTTCTGTAGAAATAACATGGCTCCATGCTGTGTCCATAGCATTGAACAGATCTC
>PVJA010016418.1:0-43539 GCA_004027025.1 Myocastor coypus
AAAGGGGAAAAGAAAAAAAAAAAAGTAATGTTGATTTAATGTGTTAATGTTTAATTGTTTGATCAATCTTATATACCTATATGTATTAATCTAAACTGATCTGATGATGAAAATATGTAATATAACCATTGTTAAATTTAAACAATAAAAATATTAAATTAAAAAACCCCATGCTATGCCATGGTGAAATGTTATTTATTGGAATTAGTTATTTAAAGTAGCCACCAAAATTATTTTTTGGTTTGGGGTCATCGCAACATGAGGAACTGCATTGTGGGGTCACAGCATAGAAAGGTTGAGAACCTCTGTAAAATGTGAGCCAGGATATACCTTTCCTCCATACAGGCTGACATCCAGGTATCTTATCATAATACAATCGCAGGGCCAAACAAGTATATAATCCTCTTTTGCAACCCTTGGCCTAGCCCCCATGTGTTACTGAACACAGAATGTGATCTCAATAGACACTTTTGGAAGGGAGAGAGCAGGAGAGGTGCTCTCTTGCATGGGGCTGAAGAGTGCAGCTTCTTCCTGCTCCCAGGATAAGGAGGCCCTGTGCACACTCCCTCAAGACTGAGCATTCAGTGGGCTGTAAATGGTCCTGGAAGACCTTGGAGGAGCCAACTCTGTAGTGAAACACCAGCCTGGTTTCAGGCTTGAGTCTTGAGTTGATTCCACTCGGAGCTTCAAGATCCAACGAACAGCGTTATACATTTGACAATTAAAAGACAAAGCAGAGCAAAGCAAAACAGAACAATGCTCTGGTCTGCATTGTTCCTATGGACTTTGGAGCAGCAACAGCGATCCCTAGAGATCCTGGACAGACCCAGCTGCATGGAGCTACTGCTTCCATCCATGTGGAGGACAGCACCAACCCTGCCACGGAGGCCAGAGAGGAGCAAGAACGGCACTAATGTATGGCATGCTGAACTGGCCTCCATTAGGCCTGGGATTTCTCCACATCATTTCAGTTGGCTGAGCTTTTACTTTTTTCATCTGTAAATTGGAGCTATTAATAGCATCCTCAAATACATTCAGTGGCTGTTAAATGAGTCATGCCAACACGGATCATCTGGTACACAAAGGTGCAGTGGTTGTAAAGATGTGGCTTGCTGGCTGTCAGCAAGAAATAAAATGAACTCCTAAAGCCCAGATTCTGGATGAACTGGTTGATGACTGCAGGATTTACTAGGGGCTTAAATTCACATCTTCTCACAGCCAGATCTGGTAGTAACTTTATTATAGCATCTGTTTGACATATTTAGTAAGGTAGCCTTTGCCTGAAATTTTTGGTTCAGGTATTTCTCTCTCACACACATATTTCTTGGAAGTATAAGAAAAACTGGGAAAATACTGTGTTAGGTAATCAAGATATTTGTCTCATTACTTTTTTATTTCTCCATCCCTACATCTGTCTCTCAGAAAAGCAGGCTGACCACCTTTGTCTCTCTGGCACAAATATTAGCAGTAGACAAAGATGAAAGGAAGTGAAGATTCCCCATTGCCCCAGCCTCATTAGGGCCAACCTTGGTGAGAGTGACTGGCTCTCTGCTGAAGGAGAGTCAGCAGAGATCTCCTAAGAGGGCCATAGGGTCTCCAAGGTGAGGAACTGGGCCACTCGGGAGGGCAAAGAGCACACAGGGCACCCTCCTTACATTATCTTTTATTGTAATTTTCTACCATGGAAGGAGTTGGAAAAGAATCCAAAACCTTAGTGGAGATGTCAAGAAATGCTGTGGATGTGCGTGTGTGCATGCATGCTTATGTGTGTGTGTGTGTGTGTGTGTGTAAGAAAGAGAGCACTGCCCATACAAAGAGGTGTATGTGGGAGATGGTAGGGAAATTCTCAGTCCAAGCTGTACCTCCCTCATTATAAAAAAAAAAAAAAAAAAAACAGCCATCCTAAGTGGCTTGCATAGTGTGAAGGGAAACACCAGGCCATGTGACAGCCCAGTCTAGGTGGTTCCTGGGCTGCGGGGACAGAGTCTGTCCAATTAGCTGAAACTTCCATGTGGCCACCACTCTCACACATATACACAGCACAGCTGGGCCACTGTGGGAACAACCATGGGGGGCTTTGGGGCCCAGCTGTCCAGCACAATGGTTGTCATTCCATTGAACAATGACCTTGACTCCAGAGAGCCAGAGCCAGGAAGATTTACTGCATGCTGCTCCCCAGTGGGCAAACAGCCATCCATGTGGACACGGAGCCACCCAGGTCCTGCACAGTCCCCCCGCAACCCCGGAGCAGCTGGGCTACAGCAAGAACACAGAATGTGAGAATGTGGTCATGGGACAGAGCTTCTCCTGGCCAAGGTAGCCCCAGGCCTCCTCCTAAAGCTGGGCAATGCAGTCTGGGTACTGAGAGGACCTGATCCCCAGGGCTGCACCCACCCTCACCTGGCAGCACCGCTGATCCTCAGCAGCCCCACTGGAGCCTAGGGCAGGGCACTGCACGTGTGGACTGCTCTGAAGCCTGCTGCCTGAGAGAGGACATGGGGACCTGCTGTCAGGTTCTTCTTTCTGGTATAAGTCAGGGCTAGGGGCACTTTCTGGGGCTCCAAGTCCCCCCTTTGTCATTCTTACAGAAACCCTGAAGGAAGCAAGATGTCTAGACAGATAGGAAACCGTCTTGTTTTTCTGTCTTTTCTTATTTATTTTCTTCCCAGTTGGCACTCAACAGAAATAAATTGCTGTTCATCTGAAGACAAAACTTCTAACCCCAGAAAACTTTCATTGTAGAGCCATTCTGAGAAATATTTCGAGGGGTAAAGAACAAATAAACCATGAAAGTCTTAACCATTTTGTCTTAATGGTTTGATGAAGCCAGGTCCTCACTTCATTTGTCTTTCATTGAACTTTTCTTAATTGACACACAGCAGTGAAATTGTGCATATTAGTGGGGTAATGCCATAATCGGTGCATGTATACACTTCCTAAGGCTGATGAGACCTGTCTACCTTCCCCAGCACCATTTCTTTACGGTAAAATCCTTCAAATTCCTTTCTTCTTGCTTTCTGAGATGCTCAGCGTGGATCATCACCTGGAGTCACCCTTTGCAATGGCTCACCACGACACCCTCTCCCTATCTGACCTCCTTCACACGCATGCCCCCTTCCAGACTTTCCCTGCTTCTGGTAATCACGGTTCTACTCTCAACTCCTATAGGATCAGCTTCACTGTATTCTGCATGTGAGTGAGACCGTGCAGCACTTGTCCTCCTCTGCCTAGTTTATTTCACCTAACAGGATGATCTCTAGTCGTGCTCCTTGTCACAAACGAGAGCATCTCACTCTTTTCCATGGCTGGGTAACATTCCCCTCTATACCTACCATACTTCATCTAGCCGTGCATCAGCAGCTGGGCATTTCCCTTGTTCCATCTTTTGCCTGTGGTGGATAGGGATGCGCACTTTCCCTTGTGTCAGCAGGTGAACGTGCATAGCAGCCGTATTGGCAGGAAGTCAATGGAGGCTTTGCAATAGCACATGAAATGGGAGGGAAAGCGCTTTCAAAGCTGCGGGAAGCACACTGACACAATGACCAATTCCTAAAAGTCAGCTATTGAGATCCTTTTCGCTTTAATGTCCAACTCCATTTTTTCCAGAGGCATGAATGTGAACTTTTGTGAGGCACTTAAGAAAGCTTCATTAGAAGTTCATCCACACAAATAAAATAAAATAAAATAAAATAAATGAATGGAATATTTTTCCGCATTGGAATCCCAGTGCACACTTCCTGTTAAGACTTTGATGGGCACATAAGACATGGATACAAGCCATGAGTTCACATCACAATTATCTGAAAGAGTATATAAAAGTGGCAGTGGTTAGGTACTACTGTATGTACACAAATTTGAAAACAGAAACCTAAGAGCTAACTGTGAATCCACATCCAAAATAAGCAAAAGACAAAAGTCACCCAAATGTTCATGGATAGATAAAATGTTCAAAAACAAATACAGACCATTTGTAGAATGGAATAGTTTCTGGCCTTGAGAAAGATGCTGTAACATCAATGCTTGAATAAATGCTGAGAACTTTGTGTAAAATGACAAATCAATTGAAAATGTCAAATTCTGTACCACTCCAGTGTACGCATATCTAAAGTGTTCATATTCATGGACACAGGAAGTTGAATGGAAGCTGGTATAGCCTGGGTGGAGAGGCCAATGAGGACTTGGCGTATAATGCGTGCAGAGTTTAGGGTGGGCATAGAGTCTTAGTTGTGCAACTGTAAAGAGACTGACAATGAATATCCTACAGCTGCACATCAGTGTGAATGTCTTTAATGCTTCAAAACTATGCACTTCAAAATAGTTAAGATGTTAAATCTTATGTCTTTTTTTTTGCCTTTTTTATTCTAGAAATTTTAATTAAATCATTTTTCTTTTTCTTGTTTCTTTTCTAAAATTAATTTTAATGAGAAAGAAACAGCAATGAGAGTTTCAGAACAGGTTAGTAGGACAGTTATAATAATTAACACACTGTATATTGTTGTGACCATTCTTTTTAAAATGTAGATTCTTTTTTTAGTGTGAAAGCTCTGCCCCAGACCAATTTGACCAATATTCTTGGAGGCAGATCCCAAATTACCTCTACTCTCCTATTGTAATATCTGAGTGTCACCAGGCCAGGAAAGTGACAGTGACTAGGACCAACAAAGTTCCTCTCCTAAAGGGCTTCTGTCCTATTAAGCACAGACAAAATGTATAAATATGCTAAGAGTAGGCAGTGCATGAGAATGTGGTCTCTTCAGCAGAACAGCCCTAGCAAGTGCCAGGGAATCAGGACTGGGGCTGTGGGTGAGACAGTGGCGTGTTCATGAGGGGACTTCAGGATTTGTGAAAGGACCTATCTGACCAAAAACCACACTAAAGTCAAAATTGGTATGCAAGGACTATAGTCTAATGAGTAAATTTGTTTCTTCTAGGTGTAAGGGGTTAGCAGCCCTGAAGTTATCAGGTTACTAGGATTGAGTGGATGATGACAATGAGAACCAGATTTTTCAACCTCAAAGAAAGTTACAAACAGAGGGAAGGAATCTCTGGAAGGAGCCCTAGCCTTCTCACTTATAATTAGAGGTTTCAGGAATACCTGGCGTTTGTTTTGAACAATATATACATATATATATATATATATATATATATATATATATATATATATATATATGTGTGTGTGTGTGTGTGTGTGTGTGTGTGTGTGTGTGTGTGTATGGGTGACAATAGTAAATGCTCTTTCTCTACCCCTGCTTGCTAAGAGCACAGAACTTGTGTCAGCCCAGAAGCAACACATAGGTCCAAAGTTAACGTCACTATCTCTTCTACCATGGTGATTTCTAACAGGCCTAGTGATATGTAGAAATTTTTTTGGCTGAAAATGAATCAGAGTGGAGGCATCTGTTCATTGGATACAACTAGGGGTTAGAATGGACTAGTTCTGGACTCTTGAAGCTTCTGTTGTGGTCTCCTGTTGGGTCTTGGTTAATGTTTTTTTTGTTTTTTTTTTTTTCATTTTCATTTTACTCTGCTTTAGGATATGCATTTGAGCTGAAGCAATCTTGCACAGAGCATGAAGCAGGACATTAAGAGACACCCTCACCCAGCAATAGCAAAATAAAACTGCAACAGGACTTCTACCCTCTTACTTCAATGCAGCTGACTGATTTTTTTTCTAAGTTTGAATGTCAGTTTTAGCGCCATAAATTTCATGGAGAAAATGGCCCCACAGAGGACAGTGGGGCTATGGAGCAGTTGAAGTTGTTGGCAGGAAAAAGACCATTTTGGTGCTTCCTTTTATAACTTCTCATCTTCAAATTACATAAGTGTGTTATGTGTTAAAATATAAATGCTTTTAATACTAGATGAGCATCACTTTGACACATCCAAAAGGTTTAGTGTCTACAATGAGTACCTAACTATAGGCTAATCCCTAAGAAAGATCACATTGCTCTATAAAAATGAAGACAAAGACCAGAAGTCATTTACAAGGTATGATTACAACACATAACCAATATTTAAATTTTAAAAATTATATCACAGTTGTTATGGTTTGTTTCTTGTTTTCTACTGAAAGCCTCATGCAGTCATGGGGCTGACTTCTAGAATTTGTGATTAACTCATGATCCACTGGGATTATGGGTGTGAGTGCTGCTGGGATTATGGGTGTGTGTGCTACACCCAGTCTGGGGCAGACAGCCTGAATGGAACTTAAGGGAACTTCCTCTCTGTTGCCATTGTTGCTGTTACTCCTCCCTTTTACCTCTTGCTGTTTTGGGCCTTCCACCACCATGAACTGCTGCCCTCTGCCATGTGCCAGTCTGCCTTGGAGCCAGTTGAGTATGTACTAAATTTTAAATTTAGCGATTCTGAACCTGTAGGTTGCGACCCTGGCAGGGGTTGAACAGCCAAAACACAGGGGTCACCTAAAGCCATTCCAAATCATAACTGTAGCAAAATTACAGTTTTGAAGTAGCCACCAAAATTATTTTTTGGTTTGGGGTCACCGTGACATGGGGAACTGTACTGTGGGGTCATGGCATTAGAAAGGTTGAGAACCACTGGACTGAACTTCCTCTCCTTCGTTCCTTTTGGGAGTTGGGTATTTGTCCCAACAATGAGAAGAGTAACTGAGATAATAGTAAAAGATATATTGCCAGTAGTTACGACCTTACTATTCCCCCCCACTCCAAACACACTTAATCCACCATTTTTGCCACTTTTTGAAGCATATAGTTCTAGAGGTCTTCTTAAATCAGTCTTTAGTTGTGCTGCTCTGGCTACCTCATTGTCTAGAATTCATTCAAAATGTCACTCTGATTTGAGTAGAGCCAGGAGGTGAACAGGGCAGACCTGCTGATCAAGGTGGAAGGACAGGCCTCGGTGTTTTTATGGGCCTGCGTTTATGGTGATGGCGAGCAGTACCAGCCACATTCATAAACCTGCCTGTGTCTTCCAGGACACAAGAACACGTTCAGAACTGCTTTAGAAAAAGAAGAAAACAAGATAATAAATGTATTCAAAATGAGACGAAGTATTTTGAGGAGTACTAATATCAATGTGTCTTTCACTGTAATACATTTTTTAAAAAATTAACATGTCCCATATACTTCAACTGTATTTGCCTGTTAGATTTTCATGATTAGAACGGAATAAAACAATTAACAAAGGTCAGCTGGAGAGATAGCTCAGTAGAGTAAGTGTTTGCCTGGCAAGCACAAGGTCCTGAGCTCAATCCTTGGTACAAAAAAAAAAAAAAAAAAAAAAAAAAAAAAAAAAAAAAAAAAAAAAGAATTAACAAAAGCCAACATATTATTGAATCTCATCAAAATCAGGGACTTCCTTGAAGAAAAATGCAGTAAATGTGCACTGTGAAATACAACTCAACCATAAAGAAAGAAATCTTGTTTATTACAACAACATAAGTAGAACTGGAGGACATTACGTTAATGAAATAAGCCAGCACAGAAAAAAGAAAAGCATGGAACCTCTCTCTCCTTGAAATCTGAAAAGTTGACCTCAGATGAGGAAAGAACAGAGGCTGGAGAAGGCAGGAAAGAAAGGTAGAGGTTGATCACTGGGGCCTAAGGGAACCAATAGAAGCAGAAGTTCTGATTAGTTGCAAAGATTTTAGAAGTTTGCACCACACAAAAATGATAAATGTTGAGGAGAGTGATAGCTTATCCTGGTCAAAGTACTATACAGCATATGTGTTATATTTGTGTGCATGGAAACAGCATATATATATATATATATATATATATATATATATATATATATATATAATTTATATATACATATATATGTAAAATTAAAATCCAATTCCACTTCATACCCACCAACTGGAAATCATTTCAAAGCTGTCAGTGAGGATGTGAATTCTGGGGCCTCTGCTACTGAGTCGAAACATCATTTCACTCACTGCTCTTCAGAAAGCAAATTACAAATTCCACTCCCTAATGCGCTCTTGATAAATGTGTCTGTCCCAGTACATGCAATACATATAGAATACAGCTGATAATGCCAAAAACAAAACCCACCCAACTGCCAGCAAGAGCAGCCTGGGCCAATAGATTGGAGTGTACTCGTATTGTCCAGTTCTATACAAAAGTGAAAATGAATGAAATAATCAAACTTTAGGAAGAAAATGAGTGAAAAAAATTATAAACAACAGAGATGACTTTTTAAAACACAACATGAAGCACAAGTACATATGGGAATATTCACATACAATTTAATATACATTCAAAACTAAATGACTTTTAAAAAGTATTTATTTAGTGTGAGAAATCTGAAGAAAATAGAAAAAAAAGTAGAACAATGATTTATTCTGGAGAACAAAAAGAGGCAATGTATCGATGGAAGGGTGGAATTATGGCACTGCAAGTAGAATCCTAGAAATCTAATTGTGATTTTACTTTCATAAACTGATTGACAAGTACAAGTTGCAGATTGTTTTGTTAACCTTTACATCTTCAATAATTTTGTAAAATAATTTATTTCATCCATTCCTTGATAGTATTATTTTTTTAAGACTCTTGAGTTTGTTAACTTAGCAACCTTGAAAATCTGTTTTTATGGGAAATAGCTACTTTCATGCACTCCTTGCACTGGGGACAAAAATACAGGGTAAAGAATTATCATCCCCTTTGTATAATAGGCCACTGAGGCTCCAGGGGAGAGGCAGCTGCCCATGGCAGGCACAGGGACTCTCGCAATGCAGGCTGCCAACCCCCATGCAGGGGCCTCAAGGGCCTGAAGAGTTACATCTCTCTACTTATGAAATTGCACGGAACAGTGTCTTGATGACAGCGGATGGCTGAGGAATGCGGAGGAGCTCCCTGTGTTTGTCGACGTCAAGATGTTCCCTCTCCAGGACTGCCCTGTCAGCATCTGCAGCTCCTTTTCAGCCATGCTGAATAGCCTCCAAGAGGAAACGCATGCTGTGGCCATTTTACAATGTTTTCTTTGAAGACCACACACACTCATTTCCCCAAGTCCATCACTGAGCGCCACAGGAAATGTGGTCTCCACAGTAGATCATGCTTGGTGACACTGGACTGTGCCCACGTGCCCTGGCCCACGTGGGAGGGCAGCAGACCCAGGAGGTTTGACCTTGCCTCCAAGACCAGAGTGAGGGCCCCATTCCTGCCTTCATTTTGTATACCATGCACTATCACCCGGGAGATGGCTAGCCTAAACGTGTCCTCAGTGGGCTTCTGGGCACTTGCATGTATGTAAGAGCAAAAAGCACACTTGGACTCACACATCTTATTTACACACAAATGGATCTATTGCATTTTTTAAAAATCAATGTGAATTAAACATGTGTTTATAATAGCATTATAAAATCCTTCCTTTCCCTTCCATTCTTTCCTTTCCATTCTTTTCCCTTCTCCTTTCCTTTCCCTTTTCTTTTCTTAGGGATCTTCTATCTCCTTGAAAGAGCCCAGATGGGAGGCGGGACCCATGCCCTGCTCTGGCACAGCCTTCCTGAGTGAGTGTAAAAGACCAGAGGTCAAGGCCTCAGTGCTGCTGGAAGAAGCCTCCTCTTGGGGAAATTCAACAAATAACACAACAAAGCCTAATCAAAATGCCTCCTTTTCTGGCAGCCACTGGGAAGGCCAGGCTCTTGGGACACCTGACTGGAGCCGTTGCTTTATTCTCAGAGTTTCTGGAGGTGCTCCAGGTCTCTGTGCACTGAGCAGGAGAGGTCAGAGTCCCTGGTTTGTGGGAACTTGGCCAGGCTATCCCATCAGGGTGTCTGAGCAGCTGAGACACTGCCTGAACCTAGCATTTGAAATCTTTTTGCTTCAGGAAGTTTTAAAAGAATGATTTATAGATACATTCACAGAATATACATTTATTTCTTTAAGCATTATATGGGTAGTTATTCATACAATCATCAGAATATTAAGTATATTCGTAGAGTTCTCAACCATTGGCATATTTTTATCACCTCAAAAAGAAATCATTGGACCAGCGAGGTGGCTCAGTGGTCTAAAGCACCTGCTTAGGAAAGCTTAGGCAACTGTAGGGACTGTGGTTCAATTCCCAGCATCCCATGCTACCAGAGGGCAGGCTGAGCTGGCCATAATATATAAAAATTTAAAAACAAAAAGATTGAGCCAGCAAGATGGTTCAGTGGTCTAACGCACCTGGTTAGGAAAGCTTACACAATCGCAGACACCACAGTTCCATCTCCAGCACCACATGCTACACCAGCCCCATCCCCAGGGCAGGCTGAGCCGGCAATAACATCAAAAAAAAAAAAAAAAAAAAAAAAAAAAAAAAAAAAAAAAAAAAAGAAAAATTATTTATCTCTTAGATATCACCTTGTGTCTTCTCTTCTTTATTGTTCTATAAGCCATTGTTATTGTCTTAACTTAATCTGTGCGGGATCTGGTCTTTTTCCCACTCATTTTATCCTATTTATTTTTTCTCATTCATGTAGAAATGTGGTACATGAACATTGAATTTCATCATATATTATTAAAAATATGCAGTCTCGGTGATTAGGATTTAATGATACTTATGTTTAGTGCTTAACCTATAGTGTTCTTAATGTAAACCAGTATTCTAATTATTATTTTATTTTTTAATTAATTTTAATAAGAATGAAATAGCTTCACAACAGGTTAGTAGGACAGTTACAATAATTAATACATTGCATATTGTTGTCTTTGTAATACTTATTCAGAGTACGAGATATAGACATGATATCTTGTATAAACACTATTAGTACAAATCTTTCTTCTCATTGAACTAAGAGACAGTAGCAGTATATCTATGCTATTTTGCATATACAGATATATATCTTATACAATCATCAGAGTATTAAGTATATTCATAGAGTTCTCAATGATTGGCATATTATATATAAATATATGTTATATATTATATTATATATAATTATATAGTATAATATATAATATATTTCATTATATAACATATATGTTATATATTATATATTGTATATATTTTACTACAAAATGGTCCTTCATTTATATTCCCATTTTTGTTTTGCTTTGACAGAGATGGGTGTTCCATTGGCATTTAAATATTTTAAGTTTTGTTACTTTTAAGAAGAAATAACAATATGTCAGTTTCAAAACACGTTAGCAGTACATTCACAATAATTGACACAATGCATGTTGTTGTCCTCGTAGTTATACAGAGCACAAGGTGTAGATGTGATAAATTCTCTAATTGATATTGGTAAAGAAAGAAAAAAAAATCTTCTTTTTGAACTAAGAGGAAGTAGTTGTATGCATAGTCCAATGTTCCATAATTGCAGTGGGTTAGCAGTGAAACTGGCAATGTTGGAAGCTGTTGATTTAAGCCTTTTATAGCTCATCATAGTAATCTAGCTTTGCGTTTTATGTCTTGTAGTTAGACTTTTATGCTGGATGGTTAAAGGCAAGTTAAAGCAAGACCTGTATAACAAAACATTTAACTTTTGTATGTTCTAAGGTCAAATCCCCTCAGGATTAACTTTGGAACCATGTACAGTGTTTTGTAGAACTGTTGTCAGTGTCAGCCTTCGGAACAAGTCACGGCCCTTGCTTGACCAGTTTACTTTCTGTGAAAGCCTGAGAGAATGTTTTCTCTCTAGGTGACTCTCCTTAGACACACTACTCCTCATTTATCCCTTTCCTCTGTGCTCCCATAATCTCCTTGAACAGAAAATTTGGGAAACCACTGAGTTATAGGATATTACAGTACAGGTTCTCTTATGTCCTGAGTCCTCACTGACCTTGAAGGGCTGGGGCTCAAATATTGTCTATCCTTATAGCCCTTCTTTATCTCTAATTTTTGGTCTATAAACTTACATTCTTAACCCTCCAGAAGAGAAGCTTAATGATATTATTACTCTATAACATAGGTACTTGAGCTTAATATCACTGTCTTTCTTTTTTTTTTTTTTGTCTTTTTGAGGCAGGGTCTTGCTATGCAGTTCAGGCTGGCCTTGAGCTCACTTTTGTAGCACAGGCTGGTCTCGAACTCTCACCAATTCTCCTGCCTCAGCCTCCTGAGTGCTGGGTATCTCTGTCTTTCTGAGTATCGAACATCTTAGATTTAACTTGGAATTGGTATTTTCCTTCAATCACTGATATCCTAATAAATCTCTATAGCATGTGATAAAAGCAGTTACACATTTTACACAGACATTTAGAAATCCAAAGATGTACAAATTTGTAGCCTGTCAACCCTCTCATTTAATATCCTTTTTTTTGTTTTGTTTTGTTTTCTTGTTAACCAACAATTTACTTGAGAGAGAGAGTATAGCAGTAACTGAAATTACATTAGAAGCAGCACACATCTAAAAGGTTTCAAATATTGTAGCTGAGCCAATTCAACAAAATAACCCAATATAGCCCAATAGTCCATAATAGCAGTGGATTCCACAGAACTGGCAATATCAGAAGTTGTTGATGAGTCTTTTACACATCAGCATATAAATATGGCTTTACTTTTTATAAGTTGTGGTTATACTTTTCTGCTGGATGGTTAAGATCAAGATAAAGCAAGACCTATATAACAAAAAAGTGAAACTTTTGTATCTGACCAGGTCATTCAAATCCCCTCAGGATTTACCCTGAAAAACATGCACAGAAGTTTGTCGATCTTTCATCAGTGTCAGCCATCTGGATGAATCATGGCCATTGCTTGATCAATTTGCTGTCTGTGAAAGCCTGAGAGAATGTTTTCTTCCTAGGTGACTCTTGTTAGGCACACTATACATTATTGAACACTTTCCTCTGTGGCCCCATAATCTACCTGAACAGAAAATTGGGACACGACTGAGTTACAGGATGTTACAGTACAGTTTCTCTTGTGTCCTGAGTCCTCACTGACCTTGGAGGGCTAGGACAAAAATATTGGCTATCCTTGTAATCCTTCTTTTTCTCTAATTTTGTGGTCTGCAAACTTAAGTTGTTAACCATCTGGAAGAATATCTTAATGGTATTATTACCCTATAACATAAGCAGTTGAGTTTAACATCACTATCTGTCTGAATATCAAACACCTTTGACATAACATGGAATAGGAATAGGTCTTTTCCAATAATGTTGATATTCTAAACTTTACATCCCTATAGAATTTGAAAAAATAATTGCATGTTTTTACACAGAAATTTGGAATCTAATCATATACAACATTGTAGCAGGGAATTTTTTCTTGTCTCTTGTTTTCCTTTATTACCTTTTTAATAAACAAACATTTACTTCAGAGAGAGTATAGCAATAGTTTACATGACACCAGAGGCAGCACACATTTACAAGACCAGAATGATAGGCATTACAAGCATGGTTTTAGTATTACACATTGCTATCCTCAGTGTAGTTGTTTAGCTAACAGATATCAGCATATATAGTTAGTCAGGGTGAGAATCCTACCAATTAACTGCTAATTTAAAAAAAAAAACTTAGGGGAGAATATTAGGACTATTGCCTTAAACATCTTGTGTATATAAATGTATGATTTTGCCCCTGACATTTTTCCTAACTTTTCTCCTTGCTCTTTCTTCATTGTTTAATTCTTAAGTTCTTGCTTTCCTTTTAACTGTGTTATACCTTTAAATTTTTATTTCTTCTTTTCAGTTCTTACACTAGTGACACTATATGATATTTACACATGTAGGTCTGGTTTATTTCACTTTTGAGTATGTATTAAAGTTGCACCCACTTACATATGAAGGCTTCAAGTTTGTTATTCTTTAAAGCTGAGTAATAACACCATTGTATTACCATGTCTTTTTAACCCATTCCTCAGGTGATGGGCATTTTGGCTGCTTCCAAGATTTGGCTATCACAACTTGTGCTGCTATAAATGTAGGTACACAGATATTACTATGATATGATGTTTTCAGTTCTCTTGGGAAAATTTCCAGTAGGGGGATAGCTAGGTTGAATAGAATTTCCATTCCTAGTTTTTTTTTTTTTTTTTTTTTAAGGAGTCTCCACACTGATTTCCATAATGGTTGCACCGGTCTGCCTTCCCACCAGCAATGCAGAAGGGTTCCTTTTTCCATACAGCCTCTCCAACATTAGTTGGTTTGTTTATTTCTTTATGATAGCCATTCCTTCTGGGGTAAGATTGCATCTAAGGGTTGTTTTAATTTGCATTTCATGACTGGTTAGTGATGTGGAGCATTTTTTCATGTATTTATAGGTTTGTCATAGTTCTTCCTCTGAGAAGTGTGCGTTCATCTCAGATAACAATTTCTGGATGAGTCTTTAAATTTTGGGGTCCTAAGATTTTTAGTTCTTCACAAATTCTAGAAAGAAGACCATTGTCTGAGTGCTTATTACTTAAGAATGTTTCCAAATTTGTGGGTTGTCGTTTTACTGTATTAATAATTTCCTTTAATGTGCAAAAACCTCTCAATAAGAGGAGGTCCTGGGTGTTAATTCTTTCAAGTATTACCTGCAGTTTGATTTCTGTTAATGAACAGTTTGTCTACCCCATTGTCTTCAAGATTTCCTTCTACTTTCTCTTCCAGGAGATTTAGTGTTTCTGTTTTAATGTTTAGATCTTTAATCTATTTTGACTCAAGTGTATCTCTTTTCAGTGCATAGAGATCCAGTTTTTCCAGCACCATTTGTTAAAGAGGCCATCTTTCTTCCAGTAATCATGTTTGGCCTCTTTGGTGAAGATAAGGCAGCTGAGTGTGTAGTTGCTTCTACATCTTCTAATATATTCCATTGATCTTCAGGTCTATTTTTTTTTTCCACTACCATGCCAATTTCATCACCTTAGCTTTGTACTATAATTTCAAGTCAGGAATCGTAATGCCTCCTGCCTTGTCTTTGTTGCTTAAGATTTCTTTTGCTATTCTGTGTTTTCTCTGGTTCCAAATAAGTTTTAGGAATGATTTCTCTATGTCTGTGAAGTATGCTGGTGGTATTTTACTGAGGACTGCATTAAATTTGTATAACAATTTGGGAGTATGGCCATCTTCATAATGTTGCCTCTTCCTATCCAGGAGCAGGGAATATCTTTCCATTTTCTGAAATTCTCTACAACCCGTCAGTTAGATTAATTCCTTAGTATTTCATTTTCCATGGTGCTACAGTAAAAGATATTGTTTCTCTAATTTCTCTCTCAGTGTGTTTGTTATCTGTGTAAAAGAATGTAACTGACTTTTGGATATTGACTTTGTATCCTGCTATACTGCTGAATTTGTGTATTAATTGTAGTAGCTCTTGGTGGAGTTTATGGGTCTTCCAAGTAGAATATTATGCCATCTGCAAATAATGATAGTTTAATTTCTTCTTTACCTATTCTTACTCCTTTTATTTCTCTCTTGTTTAATGGCTCCAGCTAATGTCTCCAGAACTATATCAAATAGAATTGAAGATAGAGGATATCCTTGTCTTATACCAGATCTAAGAGTAAAAGATGTTAGGATTTCCCATTTAAAATTTGGAAATGTTGGTCATTGGATTGTAATAAATGGCTTTTATCAGATTGAGGTAGAGGCCATCTATTTCAATTTTCCATAGCACTTTCGTCTTAGTTACTCTTCTCTCATTGCTGGAACAAATACCCAACACCCAAAATGAAAGAAGGAAAGGTTTATTTAGCTCACAGTTACTGGAGGTTTCAGTCCATACTCAGCTGGATCCAAGGCAGAGAAGCACAATGCAGAGGCCAGCAATTCATGGCGGCAGAACAGCAACAAAGTGGTGACAGAGGCAGCCAACCAGACAGGGCAGCAGAGCAACAGCATGAGTCTGTCTCTCTTTAAAATACATCAGGATCTCTGCCTTAGCCTATCCATCTCAGGCCATACCTGTAATTCCTAGCAGTACTCAGACTCGTAATCTCATCAGTACTAAAACACATAATCCCGGTAGATCATCAGTCAAGTCTCAAACTCTAGAAGTCCCCGCCCCAAGATTACATGAGGCTTTGGGGGGATAACTAGACGACATACACCATAACGTTCTGTCCCTGAACCCCCAAATCTCATACATATCCCTTTGTGGAAAAAAAACAGTTTAGTCCATCTGGAAGAGTTGCCAAAGTCCCAAAAGTTTCAGCATTGCTGAAAAGTCCAAGTTCCAAGTCTCCTCCAAGAACCAAGGCAAATTGTCAACTGTGAACCCTTGTATAAAAGGAAAATTAAACATATCCAACATTCAAATGTACAAGATAAACATTATGATTCCAAAAGTTGCAAACAACAGGGCACACTTAGCTCATGAAGAAATTCATAGGCTGAAAGTCAAAGAATGGAAAATACTACATGCCCCAGAACCTCAGAAAAAAGCAGGGGTAGCAATCCTGTTCACTGACAGTCTCAACTTCAAACTAAGAATGATAAAACAAAATAAAGAAGTGCACTGCACAGTCGACAGGAGAAAATACAAGATCAAAATGTAACACTCATAAATATGCATGCACCCAATATGACAGCACCTAGCTGTAAAAGACAAATCTTAATAGACATGAAAAATGTACCATCCAATACCACAATATTAAAAGAAGACCTCAACACCCAGTTATACCAAAAAGATAGGTCAAACAGACAAAAAATTAGCAAAGAAATAGCAGAACTGAACCAGAACTTGGAACAAGTGGACTTAGTGGACATATATAGAATATTCCAGCTAAAAACATCTGAATGCACATTTTTTTTTCAGCTACACATGGGACGTTTTTCTAAGATAGACCACATGCTAGGCCATAGGTCATACTTTAGTATATGGAAGAAAACAGAAATTATCCCATCCATATTATCTGACCATAGTGCAATGAAACTGGAATTAAATGCCAAAAGAAACCACAAGAAAAAAAATAAATACATGGGAATTAAACAAATACTCTTTATCCCCATAGTTGACTTTAAGCCATACAAACAGGTTTATCCAAGCTGCTGATATGTATTTTTTAATTCAATGTGACAGGTCAATGAAGCTCCACTCGTAGCTGCCAATTAATGTGTGTGAGTTAGGCCAATTGATGCCATACTGTCAGCTGAGGTTGAACTTTGAGAAAGAACCTGTGACATCTCAGGACATGATAATTACACATCAAAACTGTAACACTGACCCCAAAATACCAGATATCGCCCCATTCTGTGATATGCAGGTTACTCTTCCTGCATGTCCTTCTCTCTGCACTGCAGAGGTGATTTTAGGCCTCCTACCTAGCCTGGCTCAGAATACTCACGTATTTCCTGCCTTTCTGTCAGTCACTCATCCCTGAGCAACTGCCCTCTTCATGGATTAATAAAACCCAGATTCAGCTCTGTGTCAAGGCCTTTGCTGCAGTTAGCTATTATTCTGGCTGTACTTAGGAACCCCCTTGGCTCCCATTATTTTAGACACATACTTATGTCTTTATTTGCACCGTGTGTTCTACTGCCAGTGGTAGATTGGAATTAACTCACTAGAATTCCAATAACTTTATATTTCCAACTATAAATATAAACTCCCAGACTGCAGTGAGATCCTGGAAGCCTTTTCTCCACTCAACTTATATATACACACTTCGTAATTCCCAATGACAGACCAAGGCACCCAACATACACGCTTAGCCACCTCACCTTCTCAAATTCCTCAAAGTCAAGCAATGCATACGCACATTCTCATGTTAACACCTTGAGCATATGTAAAATTCCATTATTAAGAATACACAGACAGTCTGAGGATACAGCTCAGCAGCATAAGTTCCTGCCTTGCAAGTACAAGGTTCAGAGTTCCATTCCCAGTACCACCAAAAAAACAAAAGAATACACGGATATTATATACAATACATGAAATTGCTTTTATCCTCAATGCATGCCCAAAATTCACAATATCTCACAATGTCCTAAAAATACAAAGAACCACCACCTAAATACATATGTGCCATGCATAGATGCACACATAACTATTTAGAGCATTAGCCTTCAAAATCTCAGAATACTCTAGAATAGACTCGAGAACACAGTATACCATAATACAATAAAGAAAATCACCCCTACTTTACTAAAATGTCAGTCCTAACACTACCAAATATACATTTAGCCTACCTACATACATGCAACACATATCTAAACTATATAAAATATGTATGTAATGCAGACTACATACACCCAGTATTTCGTTCCTAAAACAAACATGGAGGTAAGACACAGCCTGGAAGCAGGTGCAACTCTTTCTGAAGGACCCTCAGAATCCCTCTGACCTTAGAGCAGATGAGAGGAATGTGGTCCAAAGTGAGAACAGAAGGAGCAAACGTGAAGGATTAGCTCAGCATCTCAGACTGTTCCAGACATTGTCCCCTACCCCTTCCCCATCCCACCCAGTTATATACACAGACACATATCCAGCTACACACACACACACACACACACACACACTCACGTGCGCACACACAGCCCACAGGACCCTGTGCTGGGCACACTGGGTGCTGGCTCCTAGGACACTATGTTTTAGTACTAACCACCCCAGTTATCCCTGCATCCTAAAGCAAACCTCTGCAAGCCCTTGCACACCACTCATCCCACACAGGTGCTTGTCTTCTTGCGAAGTGGGCATCTTCTGTTTATCACTGAAGAAAAGGTAAATCATTCGCAATCAAAAACTTTTCAGTCCTAAGTATGACCAAAGATCAGAAATCTCAGAGTATGACTGTGAAAGACAAGAAAGAGCAGCGCCCTGCCCCCAAGACAATCTAAGAATGAAAAAGATTATAAAACAGCGGTCCCCTGTCTTAGCCCCCTCAGGGAACCACAGCACCTGACACCTACAACTTACTGTAGAGGAGCTCTATTTCAGCTCACGTTTCAGTCCATAGTTGGCTGGTTCCAGGCAGGATGGCACGGTACAGGAGCAGAACAGAGGAAGAACTGCTCACCTGCTGGTAGAGAGGAAGCAGAGGGTAGAGGGAGAACAAACCTTCTGGATGATGCCCCCAGTGCTCAGCTACTCCTGCTCAGGCCCCAGCAGCTCTCAGCTGCCATCATCTCCTCACCTGGAACAGCCCAGGTTGTCAGCACGCATAGTTCTTGGAGATACATGCAGGCATATAAGGTGATATTAGCATCATCACAAGTGAGAAACAAGACAAGCAACAAGCTCTTGAAAACTAAAACTAAAACCTGAATAAGAAGAACTAGCACTTTCTGGTGTGGCATACAAGGAGCTTGGACATTGCCAGTCTATCCAAACAGGAAACAAAAAGCTGAACGAACTTTAAAAAAAAATCGGATTAGTCAGGGAATCAGAGTCACAGGAGAACTTGCTGCCAGCCAAATTGGAGAGCAAGGCAGGCACACAGAAGGTTACAATTTATTTAATTAGAATTCTCCATGGGAACCAGGGCTCATTTGATCATATTTCTGTCTTTTACTGGTGTTGCATCTATTTTAAGATTTTGGTACCTATTTTAAGAAGCACAATTTGCCCATAGGTTTTATTCCATCCCCAGCTACTTTAGGTGGTCAAGTTAACATGATCTCAAGGAGCAATGAACTTGGAATTTTCCTTCTGTGCAGAAAATTGAGAAGCAGAAACCAACATTGAAATAATCATCTGGGCTGAGCTCTTTTTATGCAACAGCAGACTTTTAGCATGACTCTCTTCCTTCTAGTTTTGCAATTTTAACAACGTTCTCCCAGCTTCTATATTTCATCAATTAATATTATCAATTTAGCTATCTTTAGGAAATAATCCCCTTCATTTGAATCTTCAAATCTATGCACAAAACGCTTCCTCAAGTGTCACAGGCTCCATCAATGTAATAAAATCTAAATTGCTATTAGCAGAAACCTACTTCACCAGTACATAAATCAGGAAGAAACGATGAGGTTGATGGCTGCCAGCTCATCTGTATCACAGGTGCTTCAGAGTACTCATTTTTTAAGTGGTTCACGGAGACCCTGTGTTTAAGCTCCTTTAGATACTCCTGCAAGTACAAGTTCACCCACATAAAGAGCAAACACACTAGCTGGGACCTTCCTAAGATGACTTCCCATCAGGGGCTGCTGCTCTGAGTCACTTCTAGAAATGCTCCCGTATCTCTTTGGTCCTTCTCTTGGTTCCATTCCTTCCCTCCCTGAGGTGTCTTTCAGCCACCGGGTTTTTCTCAGAGGGAAAGCTGGCCCGGAAGTGTCAGGTTCCTGGGACTGTGTCAGGCGGATGTGCTACATAATGGAGGACAACCAAGCTTGTCTGTTGCGTTGTCCTCCTGATCCCTGGGCCACACCGACCAGCTGAGAAGAGCTGTCCTGCTGCTGCATGGCGGGCTCTCCAGGTTCACTGCTCTTTTTAGCAGGGAGGGAGCAGGAGTCTGACTATTTCACAGACTGGACTGTGTTAGGAGAGCCCTCTGCTTGGTAGAAGCGACTCTGAATTACAAAATGGCAGAACTCAAACGACCAGTAACTTTAAAGGAAATAAAATCCCCAGCTGATATCCATAATGAAGTAGCAGGACCTAGCTTCTAGGGCTACTTTTAAGGAGAGTTATTGTGTTCCTAACAGATGGCAGACAAACAGCATAAATCTTCATGTGCAGGGATTCAAGTTTATTGCTGAAGAATGCAAACACTGATGTACAGTGCCTCATCTTTTTTTTAATGTATGTGATACAGGGTCTCACTACACAGCTCTGACTCACAGTGATCGTCCTGTTTTTCAGGCTCCCCAGCAGTGAGATTCCAGGCATGCACCACCATGCATGGACTTGTGGCAGGCTCAATGCTCCCGGGGGCAGGACTGGTGTGGCATGTGGGACAAGGGATCAGGCCCCTGTCCCTGCGCTTGCCAAAACAGGCACTTAGTCCACTGAGCTATCTTGCTGGCTGTATAGTGTCTTATCTTTTTTTTCATTAACTTTATTAAAATCAATAATTACATAGCATATTAAAATTGCAGACAAATATTGAAGTGTGAAAGATATAAGATGTAGACAAAGTGAATTTTACAGAAATATTTCTAAAGTAAATACATAGCATGAGATTAACAGTAAATTGTATATTGTAAATAAATTATTTACAAACTTAAATGAGCATAACAACAAAAATTGTCTAAAATAAAAATGAAGAAAGAATTTACAGGTCTGTCATATAATGGTTCACTCTATGCCAAAATCAAGAAACTTATATTCATGTAATCAGAATTCTCAAATTAGAAAGGGGTAGGCAATAAATATTTAAAGATTTAAAATTTCTAAATTTAGTTAACATTATAGCACCACGTTTCCAAGAAAAATGAACTTGAGTAGGAACAGGATTTAAGGCTCTAAGGTTTTCTAAGGACATTGTCGTCTGCCAGCCCTGTTCTTCCATTGTAGGTAACGTACATCTTTCTTTTAGAAATTTAGATCACTTTGACTAACTCCTAGTCATCTAAAATTGCTTTAGGATGTGCTTATAATAATAAAAACAACCAACTGCTCTATATCTTCTTTTTTATTGACTCCTAATAAAGAAGATGTTGCATCTAGATTGTTTGCCTTTGTCTTTCCTTTTTCTGTTAAATTTCTGACTATGAACAAGGAATTTTCAGATTTTTAAAATTAGTTCCACTGAAGTGTTTCTAAAGGTACATAGTTTTTAACTCCATGAGCTGGTTCTGTTTTTCTATATTTTTCATCTGAAAGCGTACACTTTTTATAAAATCACTACATTTTTGAGCTCATAATGTTTGTCCTCCTTGCTGGGAGTTCACACGTGTGCATACTGTCTCTTAATTCCTGTTTTCAACCCAGCTTCCCTTCCCTACCACTCCAACCCACTCTTGATCCTCTTTCTTTTTTGTCTACATCTGTGTAGTACATACGCAATATCTACATTCCTCACGTGCATCTGGCACCCGTATGTATCTTAATTTTAATCTTAATCTTTTCATTCCTTCTCCACTCCCCACCTCTTGATCTCCATGCCCTCTGAGGAAGATCTACCTCCCTATTGCCTGTTAGCTATGTTCTGTTTTGCTCTCCATTATACTTGACGTTTCTAATATAAAGATAAATTAGGTAATATATCAGTAGTCTGCTTTTACTGTCTGGACATCAAGTCTTCCCTTTGAGTTTGGACTCATGGTTTAAATACTTCTGTTCACTGGGTTGTGTCTTGTGTTTGTTTTCAGGCAGACTCTCCCTAGTTGCCCAGGATACTCCTGGCCCTTGCGCTAGGGCAGTGCTCCCACCTCAGCCTCCTGAGTACTGTGCTGACAGGTGCATGCCATGACTATGGGCTCTCTGCAACCCTTTGTTTATCTGGTGGTCAATACTATTTCTTTAAGCTGTCCCTGCTCCTGCCCTGCCCCTGTCTTATTCTGTTTTTCCCTTTGATTTTTTTTCTTAGATTGCATGTCTATAAAGAAAGCTTGACTACATTTGCACAGCCCACGGAGATGTCTTCTACCATGACTCTCATTTTTTTGCTTTCTAAGATTTCAGGACTTCTTGCAAGTTCTAGAATAGCTGAGATGTTTCAGGGGAAATACACAAATCTTCTAAAGATATACACAATAATGAAAGAAATTCTTGGCCTTCACAAGCCTCAGATGTCACAAAACTGGCCTGTCTCAGGGCATCTGCATCTTCGGAGGCCTAGCTCCTCCTAAGCAGGAGGGTGTCATGCCTAAGCAGGCATTTCTGCATTCAGTCAAGCGCTAGCTAGAGAAGAACGGTGGGAGGACCTACCATGACTCCAACCCCACTTTTAGAATTGCTGTACACTTTCTCTTTTAAACATTTCAAACTCAGAGTCATGATCTAAATAAACTACCTGCATTTACATCACCTCTTGGGTCTGTCTCTAGGAAACCCAGGCTCAGACAGTTTTCTGAATTGAACCCTTGGTCTGGGAACCCGGAGGCTTTCTCCTAGGAGTTCATCAGCTCTGCATTGCGTGTGTTCCACATAACACTTTGTACATTGTCGAGGTTTGTGTGTAGGTGCCCACAATGCCCCATGCAGTCATGGGGCGGGGACTTCTAGAGTTTGAGATCAAGTTGTGATCCACTGGGATTATGGGTTTGGGTACTGCTGGGATTATGAGTGTGAGTCCTTCCCAGCCTGAGGCGGACAGCCTGAATCCAACTTAAGGGAGACAGACCTCCTCTCTGCAGCCACTGTTGCTGCTGCTCCTCCCTTTGCTTTCTTGCTCTTTGCTGCCACCATGAAAGGTTGCTCTCTGCCACATGCCCCTCAGTCTCGGAGCCAGCTGAGTATGGACTCAAACCTCCAGTAACTGTGAGCTAAATAAACCTTTTGTTCCTTCATCTTGGGTGTCGGGTATTTGTCCCAGCAATGAGAGAAGAGTAACTGAGGCATACATTTACAGGAAAACAGAGTACATAAACCTCAGTGCTACCAGAAGCAAAGCAGGCATATTGTGATCTTGTCAGATGGTGGCTTTGCACACACTTCATCGGTGTCTTCCTTCACATGTCTCATCCCTGCCCTCCAACACAAAGCCAGAAGAAATATAATTCCACAGTGGAATAAAATTCACTTACTTTGACCTCTACACAGCTCTAGTTTTTAATGACAGGAACAAGCTAATGAAATGGTGTGTCATTATAATATTTATCAAATATTCACACAATGAATTTGAATATTAATCATCAATTAATCATCTATTTAGTGGCAGGTCCTCAAGAAGGTAAAAGAAGTCCATAATCTTAGTCCATATCATTCAAAGATTATATCCTTGTAAGAAGGCCCGGGGAAGATAACTATGACACAGGAGATTGTACTGAAGGGGTCACTGTCCTTGGAAATGGGCTTAGGAGCCCCACATGGAGTGATGCTTCAGCTATCACTTCACAAGTTAATAGAACTCATTCCTACCAATAGCTGTGATATGATGGATAAGTGGAGGGTAAGCTTAGTGGTGTACACCTGTAGCCCCAGTCCTCAGGAGGTAGAGACAGGAGGACCACCAGTGGGTCACAGCCAATCTGGGCTATGTAGTAAGTTTAAGGCCAGCCTGAACTATATAGCAAGATCCTGTGTTAAGAGAAGAAATACATACATGCATGCATGCAAACACACATGCATACATACATACATACATACATACGTGCATGAATACAAACTGGTGGAAGTATGAAGAGTTACTCACAAAATGTCTTTCTGGAAACATGTTGGGTTTGATAACTCACACACACTGCTAGTATTAATCAAGGAAGGAATGAGTTAGCAAAACATAAGACATCAGAGAGCTGAATTTTTCTAAGAATGTGGGAATTTAAAGAATGTATTTTAGTTTTATTTATTAGTACTGAGATTTTGGGGACAGAGAACAAAAAATAGGATTTTGTTCTGGAGGCAAAAGTCACATTTGGCTAAAGATGGAAAAGGTCATTATTTTATTAGGAACACAGTTGTATGTCTAAAGTTTTTTGTAAAGTATGCTGGTTGCGGCAGTGAGGGTTGGAGCCAGCTTGTACTGGATCATAAGAGCCAACTGTTAGTTTGCCAGGAATTTTACAAGTTGGTTGTTATACAACAGTTATTCAAGATTCAGTGGGGAAACTCCCAGTTATATCATATTAAAAATAAAATAAATATCCAAAACTTAGCAGGTCCCAAACATTTGGCCACATTGTACAGCTGTTTTCTTAAGGTTACTGAGATCTATCATACATATGTTCTAGAAATTCTGTATGCTATAACTAAATGCAGTAACAGAGCAGACACTAATCCCTTTCTTTGTTCAGTGATGCAATGCAGGTGGCATCTTACCACCTGGACCAGGCATAACTGGAGTAGGTGACTGAAGTCCGATGTAAGAGCCCACAGGATTTGGCCAAGCTGCATACCAGGTGTTTTTGTTCAGAGTGCATCACTGAGCACTCACCAGGACACCCCTGGACCAAGGGCACAGTGCCTGAAGTTTTAGCTTGGCTAGTTACGGGTTCCATAGCATGGGCACACGTTCAATGAATCAAAGTGCGTGGAGCACTTAGGACCTCGCCTGCTACTGTAGTCCTTGCTTATCTGTACTCTCATTTTTTTTCCAGTGTTAGTTACCAATGACTAACCACGGTCCACAACTGCCAGACAGAAAATCCCCCAAGTGAATAATTCATAAGTCCTTGATTGCGCCGCATTCTGAGCTGCACGGTGAAGCCCATAGCATCCTGCTCTGTCCCAAGCACATCGGGACTCTTTCCATCGTCCAGCAAACCCACTCTGTGTGCTACCTGCCCATTAATCACCTAGGAGCAGTTTCAGTAACCATGTCAACTGTCACTAGGTCATGGAACTCAAGGTGAAGCAAGTGCATTTTACTGTGTAATGACCCAAAGGATCAAGAACAATGATGCCAGCGGTTTAACTTTGCCTAAATCTAGAAAATATTTCTGTTATGTGAGGCAGTGAAAGTTCTTCACATTAGAGACGCAAGACAAAATATGCTGAGGCTAATGGTAAGGAAATATGATTCCATAGGGCCCAGTGCTTGTGGTTTTAGGCATCCGTCCACTGGGAATTTCAGAATGAATGCCTAGAGATGGACTGCAGGGTGGAATTGGGAACAGTTATTTATGTTGTTACATTGATTTGTATAGTAATAATAATTCATTTATAAAGTAATGCTGGGCATATCTTCTATATAAATGTCAGACATCTTCCTAAACACTCACAAGCACACACAAAGGCTCATGAGGGCAAGGTCCCAGAACCCAAGCATTTCCTGGGCACACAGGCCTCTTTCACAGGACAGCAGTCACTGTTCCCCAATAGATCTGAACTGGTACAATGGGACAGCTGCCCATGACCTCCTTTATGAGGTAACTGAGTGGCCATGAGTTGGCAGCTTTCTTTGACTCTGACGGAATTCCTGCATAATGAACTTACAAAGACTTCAAAGCTGTGTTTTGGGTGATGGTTTGAGGGATTCCAGTCCCGTGGATCCATTGCTTGTAGGACTCTGGTAGGAACACAGAGTAGCCAAGCAGGGAACACATGGTGGAATAAGCTGTTTAGCTCCTGAGTAGGGTACCACGAAAAAGAGAAGGCCAGGGGTCACATGTCCCATATAGGGAACACCTTTAAAGACCTAAGTAGACTCCACTAGGCCTAGGCTGCACACCTCTAGGCAGTGACAGCCTGAGGATGGGGTCTTTAACACAGACTTCAGGGGAGGCGGAAGAGCACCAGGGCCCAGGGCTCACAGGAGGCCAGTGTGGCAGTGAAAAGATTGGGACAGAGGCTGTGGAGTGGCTCTCAAAGAAAGGCACAGTCAAGGCAGAGGAAGCAGGATGAATAGGTGTAGGACTGGCTACTTTGAATACTTCCCTAGGCTCCAGCTCTAAGGGTTACCCAGAGCCATCTGCCGCCTGGACCAGGTGTAATTGGAGTAGGTGACTGAGGTCCAATGTAAGAGCCTGATTCGTGGAGAGGGCTGCAGGTGGGCTGGGTGGAATCAGAGGACACGGTCATAGGAACTCTTCGATGCCTGCTGAAATTAACGTGCAATGGGACAGTTCTGCCCTGTCAGCAGGACTCTGGGCCCCGGAGCACCAGGACCAGAGACAGAAAAGACCTAACCCAGGAGCGCTTAGAGAACACAATGCCTTTACTATGAAGGAGGAGCGTTTTGTTCAGCAGCACAGAGAATTGGAGGCAGACTCTCTCACTGCAGGAAAGAGGACATGAGTGGAGACTAGGGAAGCGGCAGGGGACAGGAGCTGCAGGGCATCACCAGGGTCCACTGGGGAAGCCGTATGCTGTCCTAGAGGTGGAGGGAGGCCCCGCTGGATGAGGGAGCTAAGACGACACATGTGGGAAATCACTGAGTAGGCCTGTAGAGACAATCATTTCTGGGCCTCGTCTCAGTCCAGACCATTTATATTTGTAGTCCTATGGATAAGTTATTAGAATCTCCTCAAGTCAATTCCAATCTAACACTTCCAGTGCAACCCACGGCAAAAATGAAGATACTAAAGCACTGTAGTTATAACATAAAGATACAATAGTTATGGGGAGCCAAGGGATCCTCAGTCTACTATGATGATGGCTATTTGGAACAAAGGCCTCGACACAGACCTGAACCTAGGGTTTATTCAGTCATGAAGGAGGCGTGGCTTACGGATGAATGACAGACTTGCAGGAAGTAGGTGAGTACTATGAGCTGGGCTATACAGGAGGCCTGCATTAACCTCTGTCATATGCACAGAGAAGGATATGCAGAAAAAGTAATGTGCATTACACGGTTGAGATAGTATTTAGGGTTTTGGAGTCTAGTATTTTAGATTTGATGTGATATTTTCAAGCCCCAGGAAGTCACTGCCTGCCTTAAGACTCAATCCCAGCCAATAATTAGCAACACTGAATCTTTCTGTCATCTTGACCCAGCTCATGTTGAAGAGCAACAGGGAAGGGTTACAGAGGAAACACACTTGCCACCCGCCACCACATTATCACCAGCGCCTCAGCTAGACCAATACGTATTGCTTAAAGCCAGTTGAAGGGATAAGGAAAAATCCTAGCCAGCCCTGTACCTATATATGGATATAGGGTCAGGCTCAGTCAGAATGGACACAATCACTCTTCTTTCAAGGAGAGCTGCCCAGGGTGGCCCTCCACAAGCCTCCACTTCATCTCCAGAGCCTGCCTCAATCCTTAAAGCTGCTGCTTGCAGCTGGTACAGGGTGGACTTCTATGAAAAACGTAGGATGAAAGCCAGGATCAGGTCAAGATTCCACGTGGTGTTGGACTGGTCCGGTCAGACCTACAACAGGACCACAACCGTGACTTTTTAAAGAAGCGGTGGGGGTGTCAGTGCACAGGGTGGACAAGAGGGAAAATAGAACAAAGAAAACTGTTGTATGAAAATTGGACAAAAAAATTAGCCCAGCATGAGCACAGATAAGGGTCCAGAGAAAGAAAACAAGAAAGAATAAATGTGCTCCCGAGGCGTTCGTGGGAGGCCTCATGTCGTTGGAGCCTCCATGGCCCCAACAGTGCTGAGACCCTACTATAAGAGCTATCAGCAGAGGGAGCACAGAAAAGCTCTCCCCACGCCGGTGTGACAGTGCAGCACAGGCCTCTGGGAAAGCTCACAGGCTCGTGGTCCCACGCGGAAGTCTAAGCCTTCAGTGTCACGTGTGATGACATGAGCCGGGATCTGTGGTCCATCTCTATATTCCGTGCCACTTGCGGGGCTGAAGCAGGGGCATCAAGAGCCTGAGGGCACCCTTGGCAATGAAGCAAGACCCCCTCAGACACCGCAAAAGAAGAGCTTTCTAAAAGGCTGGGACCATAGCCCAGTGGTGGGGCACAGAGGTAGATCACAGTAGCAGGGAACAGAGGCAGGGCACAGAGGCAGGGCACAGTGGCACGGCACAGTGGTAGGGCACAGAGGTAGGGCACAGTGGTAGGGCACAGAGGTAGGGCACAGTGGCAGGGCACAGTGGCAGTGAAAGTGGTAGGGCACCATGGTAGTTCACCGTGATAGAGCACAGTGGTAGGGCACTGACTTAGCATGCACAAGAGAACCGTGTTCCCATGTACTATGGGAAAGAAAAAACCTGTATGAGCTTGTGATCCTAAAGGGAAACTCTATTGCGACTGGAGAAAAATATTTCTGAAGTAACAGAATGAAGCTGATGAACTGAGCATCTAGATTCTATTCTCTCCCTCTCTCTCTCTTTCTTCAATTGTGATACTTGATTTTTATTTTCACAACCTAATTATGAAAAGTGGAGACTGTAAAGTTGGAAATAAAGGTGCAGTGGCCACGCAGCTGCAGAGCTGTAGGTGGTGGGGCAGCTGCCACAGGCACACTCACTGTTGGGACAGGTAAGTGGGGCAACAGTGTTTTCAGGGAGCTAAATTACAGATTTCGGTAATCTGACCCTAAATCTTTACCTACTAAACAGTCCTCAGAGCTCCTCCTAAATTAGCCAGCGACTCATTTACTCCCATATTTATAAACAGAACTGATTGCGTTACCAAGAAAGAATACAGAACAGAACAGATCATCTCCATAAAGAGAGGGATAAAGGTATTTTTACATAATCTTTACTGAAGGACCTACAACAAAAATTTTCATGCCATTTTGGAGAAGTTTGTTTTGGAGTAGTGACATTCTGCACAAGGCAGGGCAGCAGGGCTGTTGAGGCAGAATCGAAGCTCTGAGGTGTTTAGCACCCAGGTTGACGTGAGCCAGACCACCAGAAGGTCCAGCTAGGCCGTGGTGAAACCAGTAAGCAGGCCTGGCTTCCTGTGAGCTTTCTTGCAGCAGTGTATTTGGGGAACCCTTTGTCTGCTCTCTAAGCACTGTCCACAGCCAGCCAGGGTCCGCCAGTGAGAAAGGCCTGGCTCTCTTGGGGTCTCTGAGCACCACACCAACTCCCCACTTCCCTGAACCCAAATAGTGCCTGTGCTAGGATCTCCACAGCCACTGCCTCGTGGGGTCAGGTGATGCGTGGCTTACTGGGTCTGGGTAGGAGCTTAGCTCCCAGGCACCTGTTATCAGATGAGCCAGTGTTAGCCCAGCTCTTTCTGGGTCAGTTGGGTAATGGACCTCATTTAGTAGTTCCCTACTCTCATTTCGTTTCTGAAGGTCAGTGTGTGCGTGTGTGTGTGTGTGTGTGTGTGTGTGTGTATGTGTGTGTGTGTGTGTGTGTGTGTGTTGCTTATGTTCCTCATGCATACACACAGAGTGTCTGAAAACACCTGGGGGCCGGCAGTCAGGGGTCAGATGGGCAGGCTGCATCTGCGCCAGCCTCCCGTGCCGGATCTTCTCTGCCTCTTCCAGCTTCCGTGACCCAGGGTATTCCCTGAAGCAGCAACATTCTAGCCACTGCTTCCCTGTCACACAGTATCTATGTGTCTGAGTCTCCAAGTGCCTCAAAAGATGACAGCCACGGGACCCGGGACCCACTGTCACCTCACATGACCTCACTTGCACCTGAGCGCCTCTGCAGAGATTTCTTCTAAATAAAGTCCCATTTGCACGTACTCAGGGTCAGGACAACACACCTTCTCAGGGGACACGGTTCAGCCCATGCCAGGCTACAGTCCTCTGTGCTCGCCTAGAATGGGGAAACCAGACCTTGTTGTGCATTCTACAAAGCCGCTTGCTGGGACCATCAGCGGTTCAGGCTGCCCCCTACTCCAGAGAAGCAAGCAGGACAAATTTCTGTTTCTTCCACTCCACTTATGGCTTCTGTAACAGGAGGAGGAGGAGTAGCGAAGCCTGCATGAGTTCTCCACTGCCCAGCTAAGTCCCAGGTTCGTGCACTGCTGGGACCAGAAGTCAGTTCTCTGGTAGCTGCCCTGGAGCTCCACGGTGGACGCTGAGCTACACCTACGAAGAGCAGGGCCTGGCAGCCTTCCCTGCCCTTTGTCCAAGTCATGAAGAGCAGAGCCCACACAGAGGGCTGGCTCTCATCGGGGTAGCCACGGATGACCCTCAGTTCAGGGCCCTGGAGCAGCAGCTCTGGTCTTATCAGAGGAAAAGCCTCCCCTGAGAGAGGCTCTGCACCGAGCCAAGGTGTCGGGACTTCTGGGAGGCACCTGGTGTTGCAAGCTGGCATTTCTCCCATGATTCTCTTCCCCTGAGCCCTTGGGAGACCCCTTAGGTCCCTCACTGCCCAGGCCTATCCTGTGCTCAGTGTGTTTCACACAGTGTCTGTGACAGCCTTGGCCACAGGGATGGTGGCACCCATTCTGGGTCACCCCTGCTGCTGATGCCCAGCCTGACTGAAGCTCTGATTTTGTGAGGGTGCCTCAAGTCTTCCAGCGGTCATTGGGCTCACAGTTAACGAAGAGGGGCAGGTACAGGTGCACAGGAGCACTTATGGGTATGTGTGTGTATGTGTGCGTGTGCACCTGTGCACACATGCGTGCATATGCACACTCATGGAAGTGTGTGTGTGTGTGTGTATGTGTGCGTGTGCACCTGTGCACACATGCGTGCATATGCACACTCATGGAAGTGTGTGTGTGTGTGTGTGTGTGTGTGTGTGTGTGTGTGTGACTACACCCCCAACTGTGATTGGTCACTCACCCAGACCAACTCGGAAGAGGAGAGATAATAGTGACAAAAGAGGGAAGGTGACCAAGCCCTGCCCACCACCGCCTGCCTGGGGCAGCGTACTCAGCTGCACGTCGCCAGATCACCTGCCATAAAGGACTGTGCTGGGATAAATCCTTCCTTGTGTAGACCTGGAACCCGAGGCCCTGGTCTGCATGTGGAAGGCACTGAGATGGAGAGTCAAGTCCAGCGGGTTCACGGACTTTCGAGCTCTGGAGAGGAAAGCTCTGGCAGCCGTGGGGAAAGGCCTCAGCAGAGCAAGTTCCCCTGGGTCCTCAGGAGGACTGCGGCCAGACAGGGCTCCCACCAGTGCACACAGTGAGCAGCTTGCTTTCTGTGTCGCAGCATCGCACAGGGGCCTGGAGGAAGCAGGGTGCCTCTGAGGGGGTGCACAAGCGAAGAGAAGCTGCCCAGTGGGATCTCACATTTCATACTAAGGTTAGTAAGACATGACCTAGATGGGACCAGAAATTCAGATTTCATTGAGAAACAAAACATTGTTTTGTTTGTTTTATTGTATTTTATTTTTATGCATTTAGGACAGGGTCTACAGGGTCTCACTACATAGAGTAGATCAGACTTATAGTGATTCTCCTGTTTTCAGCCTCAAAAAGTGCTGGGACTACAGGCGCATGCCACCATGCCCAGTCTTGCACCCTGTTATACCAAATGTGACGGCCCTGCCTTTGTAGATGAAGACAGACAGCGCATGGGCAGGCCCTGCTGTCTCCCTTCCATCTGGAGCGTGGCGTGGGTGTGGGGCAGTTCCAGCCGACTCTCCAGACATCCAGAACCTCAGCGTATACTAGTGGTAAGAACGAGGGAGAGAAATCCACCCCTGCCCTGTGCTGGCTGAGAAGGCAGTTCCATCCCCTGTGGAGGGGAACACGTGTTTATCAGGGCTCCCAGGTGTGCAGGGATGAGGAGGAGGGCTCTGGATTCACTTCAGTGGCTTCTCTGGTGGCAGGCTCTCTCTGTGGCTGTGCTCTGTGGGCTCTCCACGCTGCCATTTCCCACCTTCTGCAGAGTTTGGGGCATGGCCAGCCAAGCTCCCAGCCCCTGGGGGCCTCACTGCACCACTGAGCACCAGTCCAGCCACCAGTTACAGACGGAGTGGTCACAATTTGATCATGATATTCTCAGAGACCCCCAAAGGCCTGGGATGGGCATAAGCCTGCGTCTTAGTCTGTAATTCCAGAAAAGCAGGTTTTATGTTTTGTTTTGTTTTTTTTCTGGGACAGTGTAGGATTGATAAACCATTTTTGCTAAAAAACAAACAAACAAACAAAAAACTGTGATTCTTCATGTGGTCCGATAGAGATCCAATAGGTAATCTCTGTGGTAATTTCATGCAAAGAAGCAGTTAGTGCTTCCATTTATTTCATCGCCTGTTTTGAATTGCTTGTACTTTTTTTTCTCAGTTTCTTGCACAGTTCTTTCTTTTTTTCTTTCTTCTTTCAATTTTACATGCATATATCTGATAACAAGCATAACTGGTTGGAAGACAACACCACATATTACAAATATTGTGAAATTTATATTACTTTGTTAAGTGAAGTTCTATATAGCTTGTACTTTTTGTTTTGATTCTAATATGTACTCTTTTAAAAAATAAAACAGTTAAAAAGTAGAACCAAGCTTAACCTTGAGCTTGTATCCTGTGCTCCTTAAGCTCTGGGTCACATCTCACCTCACCTCTGCACATGTTAATCATTTAAGGAGCACACCTGTTTAGAAGTTGGTAAAACAAGGTTGATTGTCCATGAATTTGCAGGATGTGACAACACGCAGGGAAAAGACACACAAGGCCCCTGAGCAAGTTCCGTAAATCTCCGGCCACTGTCTGGCACCTGTGATCACCAGGATCCCAAGAAAAGCAGAACCTCACATGACTGAAACTACCAGAGCCAACCCTTTCCCAGGGGTGGGAGCCCATCATCAGCCTGGAGGATTCTGGAGGGAGAAAACCAGGTCTGCCTTACTGGGGCAAGCTCCAGAGCCCAGCCCGCCAGCGGCCCCTGCCTATGTGGGGCTGTCTGAAGCTGCATCAGAGTGCTCCTCTCCAGCCGCCCAAGCCCAAATCCTTGCTGCTTTTCCTGTCATGCTCACTTGCTAAGGGCTAGCCTAGTCTTCATGAGCTCCTCAAACTAAAGTCTCTTACCACTTTCTCTTACTCTCTAAGCAAAGCTTTTTTCTTCTAAACCTGTGTTAGTTTTAACATCCATTTTTACTGAAAGCAAAGATCCATGTTGGCCAGTGACCAAGAGGAGCTGCACAGTAGGCAGCTGCTCCAATGGGAAAATGCAGATTGGCCAATGAGAAAGCAGAACGCTAGTACCACGGCAGTGGGGAGGGGCTTCCTGAAGATGCCCTGCGTAAAGGAGAATGTCAGAACTGAACAGGAGGTGCCCAAGCACCAGTCTGAAGAGGAAGTGACAACACCAAGGGAAAGGACACACAGGGCCTCAGCCATGCCCCTGCCCCATCTCTGGCCACTGTCCTGCACCTGGGATCACTTGGATCCCAAGAAAAGCAGAGCCCTGCAAGAGGAAGTGGGGGGAATCCTGGGTACAAAGAGAGACAGTTATAAAGGGCATGAGGAGGTGGGAGACCCTAGTGTACCCCATGAGAGACGAGGAGGGGGCCCACAGGCTTGGCTGAGTTTGAGCACAGTCGGATTGTCGGCAGAGTTCGTGGCACAACTTCATCCCAGGAGGAGCAGAGCCTAGCAGGCCTCAGGTTTGTCCTCTCCCGGTGAAGACCCGTGGCTGGGCCTACTGTGCCTGAACCACCCCTCGCTGCCCACTGTTCTCACTTAGGGTAACCTCAGGCAGTGACCTCCTCCAGGCCTGGGCTTCTGCCCAGTGACTCCGGGCTGGCCACAGTGATAAGAGCTGTCCTCCCCAGCTCACACACCTCTAGCTCTGGTGTGTTGTCTTCCCCTGGCTCAGACACCTACTCGTTCCTCAGGCCCAGTCTCTGGAATGCAAGAGACCACACTGCCTTGGGAGGTCTGTCCAGGTCTACAGAACTCCTGATGTGTTCTCACTCCTCAGAACAGAGACAGAAAGAGACGTACAGACATTTTTTGGCTGCTTCTGTAGGAAAGCACTTCCTTTTGGCCAGTGAGAAGTTCCTAGTCATCCATGGCACATGTCTACCACTTCCCCTAGGCACAGTCACCTGGGGATGCCTGTGTGCACATAGACTCCACATTTCCCTGAGGTGGTCTCTCTCATGGGTTCCTGCTTCCTCCTGCCCACCCTTTAGGTCAAATCATACTAGCTTGACTTGTTTCATTAGGAGCTTAGTTCCCAGGTCCCATATGGTGGGAAGGCCCCTGAAACCCATGTTGTGATGCCCTTTCCTGTATGAAGTGTTAGGATGTGGCCAGTGGAAGTGAGGCCTGTGGAGAGGTTAAGGCCAAAGAGACCCTAGCGGTGGGGCCATGATCTTATAGAGCCATGGCTCCATAAGAAGAGGAAGCATCAGTGCTCAAAGTTCAGCTGTGTGACACTGGGTTCCCCCTGCAGAGTCCTCACCAGTACAAGCCCTCCCAGATGTGGGTGTCCAGTGTCAAACCTCCCAATCCTCAGAATTGTGAAGATGAGCAGAGGTCTTCAGTCATAGCAACAGAACCCAGAGTAAGACAGAGGCCAAGGTGCCCACAGGCGCTTCAGGGGACAGCCTCTGTCATTCTGACAACTGATGAGAAGATGAACTCCATTCCCAGCAATGCCACCACTGCCTGAATGGCTGCTCAGAATCGCAGCCCCACCTGTGAGTTAAAGTCGGCCAGAGAGCCCAACAAGTGGGGCTGTTTTGAGGATTAGGTGCAGGGACCACACGGAACATTCCTGGGTTGTGGTCTGCACCCCCCTGCAGCTCTTAGAGTAAACTTAGGGACCAGCTGGAGCCCTAAGTCTCGTGAAGGATGGAGTGTGGATTGGAGCTTGCATACGTCCACTTTACTCTGTTCGTCAAGCCAGAGAGGAATTTGTATTTCTCAGGAGAAGCTGGGAGGATGGGAAGAGACAAGCTGGGTACAGTAGCAAGGAGAGGAGATAAGGGATGTCTCGATGTCAAAGAAAGCAGCACCGTGCAGAAGGAGGTGAGGTGCAGGCTATGTGAAAGTCTGGCATTCAGCTAACTATGTGAATTGCGACAGTTCATAGGAAAGAGGAAAAGAAGACCCGGACAAGGTCAGCCCACCAAGAGGCTGTGGCTAGTCGCTGCCCACATGCTCCCCTGATGTCCCAGGACCAACAGATGAGTGAGAACAAGGCTTGTCCGTTGCCTCATCCAGGCCCTGGTCCAGGAGAGCTGCTCTGTAAGGCATACAGTTCTACTAGGTGTGGAGGGAGGAGAGGCAGTGGGAATATCGGCCATGCTGGCAGCCAGTCTCAGCCTCAGGAAGAGTCTGAGGTGCATCTTGTAGTGTTACCCAACAGTTCCTAGGAATGAAAAGGCAAAGACAGCAATGCTCCTGTCTTGGTTACTTTTCGCTTGTTGCAGGGACAAATACTTGACACTCAAAATTAAGAAAGTTAGACATCTTGTGGAGGTTTCAGTCCATACTCCGCTGGCTTCAAGGCAAATGGCAGCAGTTCATGGTGGCAGAAAACAAAGAAGAATTGAGGAGGAGCATTAGCTGTGGCATCCGTCAAGCCTCTCTCTTCTGTTTACGCTCCTGACTGCGAAGATTAGAGCTCCTCCAAAGTGGCCCAGCAGCAAAGATCAAGCTCCTCCAAAGGGGCAAGGAAGCAGCATTAAACAACTCTTTCCTCGGCCCCATTATATAGTCTTTGTGTGCTAAGTCACACTGTGGAGGACCTGATGTCTTCTAGGGCAGAACCAATCACGCCCCAGGGAAGAGTCTCCCCACCGTGCAGGGCAGGGCCCCTACAGCCCCAGACCTCACCAAACTGATCCAGCCAAGCTTCTGACATTTCAGGTTGACACAGTGCAGCAACTACCACAGCTCCCCTTTTGGAGGTCATGGCACAGGGACAGAGCCAACGAGAACAGCAGCATCTCAGATGCATGGGAAAGTCAGGCCCATGGCAGAGATGTGCAGAGGCCCAAGGACGAGAGGCCGTCGTGAACCAAGATGGAGGCGCCGGGAGAAGCTTCCTGCTCCTTGGACCATGGAGGGACAGGTGAGCAGGCCGCCTTGTCTGTGGTGCTGACTGGCCAGGACAGTCCTCAGATGAGAGCAGCCCCCTCCACCTCTGCCAAGTGTCTGCCTCCTCAGACCAGGGGCTCTGTGAAGGAAAGCACACACGGCCTGAGTCACCTCAGCATTTCAGTTATTTTATTTAGTTAATATAACAAATTGTTGCTTTATTTTTTCTTACATAATTTTTTAGATTAGATACAAGTAAATGAATATAAAACTCTCAGTACACATTGTCCAGACAAAGGAAATAATAAAATGCCTCTTGTAGATGGTAGGAGAAATAAAAGCTGAAACAACCTCTGTCATTTGGAGGCGCCCCCTTTAACAGATCACTCTCCCTTGAGGATCTGCAACATCATTAAAATTATATTGTTGTTTCCAGGAATCGTACATCAGCCTCATAAGAAGACAGCCTACTCTTCAGGTTTTCTTAGTCTTCTCATTTCTCCAACTGGCATGTCCAGCCACAGAAAGAAAACCTCTGAGAGAATGAATAGCTGTTTTGAGTTCTGCTGTGCAGGAGAATATTTGCCATGCCTCAGGGTATTCAGCTCCCAAAGCTCTTCCTTCTGGAAAAAGACATTCCAGTGTCGCATACTTTAAGTCTAGTGCAAATGACCTTATTTGACTTTTACTCCTGGAAAGATGGAGTAGATAAATATTTCCCTATGTTTTCTAGAAAATACAACTGCAAAAACTGGATGTCGTGTGAGATAGAACATAAAGAGACTCAGAAAACTGGAGTGAAGGAAGAGACCTGGGCCACATGGGCCTTCAGAAGGCCCCCTCCAGGCCGTTCCCTCTTGCCACCAGCTTCCAGCACCTCCAAACAGTGCCAAGTCCCAGCCTCCACCCAGCGGGTCGTTGGAGGACTTTGTAGGCCCATATTTGTCCCATTTTTCTCCCTCACATTGAGACAGCAACTCCTGATGGCAAAAATGACCTGCATTTGGTGCCTGCTCCCAGCAGGGAGGACCTTCCCCATCACACGACTGACCTTGCCTGCTACTTCCATCCATCCATCAAATAGGAGGCCCACTCACAGATGGAAGAAAGCCCTTGGCAGAAACGATGGAGGCCAACGCCAAGGCACGTTGTGCCCTTCATCATGATGTGAGAGCCGGGGTCCCATAGGGGGGCCATAGTAGGGCCCATAGTGACCCCTGGTGTTTAGACTCATGACACAGGATCTAGTGATACCACTGGCCACCCTAGAGCGTCCTATTCGGGGCTCTAGCCAGACATTCACTGCTCCACCAGCTCAGCCCCTTGCCCAACATCTGTGAAGAACTGAGTCCTGGGTGAGCAGAGAAGAAGACAGGACCCTTCATCCTGAGGTGACTGCAGTCCCACCAGCCCCAGACTACTGCTAGAACTACACAGCCACTCCAAGCCTGAGTTTCCAATCCTCAAAACTGTAAGTCCCCAAGATTTGATGCACAGTAACAGACCAGCAATTCTATTATGCTAAGTCTTAAATCACCTTAAAAACCCTTTGTTTCTATTGAAATACGACCACTGACACAAACCAAGAGATGATGAGAAATTACACACCTAGCACCCACTGTATTACTCAGCCTCTGCTACTGGCCTTCATTCACAGCCCACGAGGCTCCCTCTGCTTCCTTAATCTGTTTTCTTATGTTTGATTTTGTGTAAATAGAACTTGACTACTGAAAAACACGTCTGTTTGCTGGTGTCCCTTAGATTGCCATCTATTAATCATGGAATTTCCTCTGTTCCTGGGCTGACAGGTCACTGTGTGTGGGTCCCCAGGACAAGACAGGCCTCGAGTGAGTCACACCAGCCCAGTGTCCTGAGCCTTGGGGACAAGCGTGTGGGTGGTTGATCAAGGACCTACAGCAACAGGAGATGCCTGTGTTCTGGAGGCCAAGCACACGGGAGGCCGCGATTCTCTTCTCATTGTGTTCCCCGGACTCTGGAGCTTCAATTTAGCTTTTCATAAGCTTTCTAGTCCATGGGCTGCCTCCATTCCAGCCACTTCCTGTGCGTAGGCACAGTGCCAGTGGAAAGGCACCCGTAACCCCACTGTCCTTTGTGTCTCTGCTGCCTGGAATCCACACCTAAAAGATGACTAATGATTAATTTTCTGTTTTCAATCACAAGAGACAGGAGGAGGGTGCTTAGTCACCTTACAAGCCAGCTTGAAAACAATGTTTTCACAGACACTTGGCCTTTCAATTCTATAAAAATGAAATAAAATGTAGGTCCCATACACTTTACCCTCTTACCACTTTCAGCAGTGTTGCTAAGTGCAGCCCGACTGCTGCACAGACACCGCTATCATCCACCCCTAGCATCCTGCCATCTCGCAAATTTGGCTCTGCTCCTGGTTGAAAACAACTTTTCATTTTCCCTCCTACCTCCAGCTCCCGTTTTCTGTCTTTATGAATCTGACTAGACTAAGTAACTCAGAAGCGGTGAAGTCACACAGGATCTGCTCCTCCGTGGCCAGTTCACCTCACGTAGCAGGCCCACCTGCCCTGCAGTGCAAGTCAGATCCCCTTGCCCACAGCTACTATGTTCTGTTCATCCTCCCTTCCACTACCACATTTTATCCATCTGTCTGTCTGTCTATCCACCCATCCATTGGTCTATCAATGGGCACTTCACCTGCTCTCATTTTCTGGCTGTGCAAATAATGAATGCTGGTTATTTGCACGGAGAATTTAAGAAACAACAAGGTATACTTGAGCCTCATCCATCCTTTAAGCACTCGTTGCTGGCCTCGGGACTGTGGAAACAGATGTGTATCTTTTGGGAGGTGAACTGTTCTCTTCTTCTCTCCCTCTTACACGCCAGCCTGTGATTGATCTGGTGGTAGGGGCAGGTAGAACTCATAGCACGCAGTGCTGTGTGCTCTCTGGCCACACCGTGGACTGCCATCTGAGCTCTAAGAACGTGGTACAGCTCCCTGGAGGCAAGAGAGGCTGGTAGAACCAGCAGGTCCCGGTAGGCACAGCTGATGGCCGCAACAAAACGGCCTGCATTAGTCACTTTTCTGTCACTGAGATAAAATACCAATGCCACCAATTTAAAGGAGAGGTTTGCTTGGCTCCCAGCTGGCTCCAGGCAGGCATGGTGTGGTGAAATGGCCCGGTACAGGAAAGTTGCTCATTCTGCAGCAGCCAGGAAGCAAAGCACGAGGGCAGAAGCCAGAAATAAGGGGACACTCTTCAAGCCGCACCCCAGTGGTGCAATTGCAGCCAGGTCCCACTTTCAACCAGCACCTCTGATATTGAACTCCTCAACTGTTAGATATCCCAGAATCCAGTCATCTTCCACACAGGAGACTTCTGGAGAGCTTCTTTTTGATGTAAACCATAACAGAGTCCAAGTTCAAGTCTTCTACAGTGGTTTGGAAATCAATGTAGGCTGGGCAGGAAATGAGACTGCATGCTGGGTGGGGAGGTCTGAGTAGGATGGGGAACACAGGGCCAGGTATAAAGGGAAACCTGGTCCTACCAGGGACTCTGCATGCCCTGTGATCATAGCCCATCCAGACATCAGCTCGCTTAAACCATTGTTCACATGATTTCAAACTTATATTGAAGCCAGTGTGGAAGTAACGTGGAAGCAGCCAAGCCAGCACCACACAGCTCAGTGCTGGTAGTCATCGCTCATTGGTCATCGTAACGCGAGAGCTTGTAACAGACCATTCTCGCCCTGCCTTCCTGCCATGCCCACCGAAGCCCTTGACAGCGTGGATTCTGGGCCGGAAAGGGAACCAGCACAGCAAGGCTGCTGAGCTGTGAGCGTGGGGGGAACAGCGACACAGTAAGGCCAGCTTCGCAGCTCTGGCAAATGCACGTGATAGCAAGATGGGGGAAGCCCAGGCAACCGCCTCGGAAAACTCTCCAAAATGTGCTTGTAACTTGTCTGTTACATCTCAAATTAATCCAAAATGAAGATTATTTTTTTAAAACTTGAAGCCTGAAGCATCCATGATCTTCTCCTTTAATCAAATCAGTATTTCTCTTTTCTGTTTTGCTCTAACTGATCTTTCTCTTCATTTTTATATACGAAAAGAGATAGTAAAATAAAGATACTAAATATACATTGTAAGTGACCATTTCACTTAACATTTCGCTTCTGTTTCTCAAATTTTATTCCCCCTCTCCTGCTAATGCTATCATGCAGCCAGTAATCACGGCATGGTGTGCATTCTGTGCCAACCCGCACAGTGTGTCCCTAGGATAGTCATGTGTCGACGAATGAAAGGTGGAAAATGCTGTTTGTCATTATTGAGTTCTGCACAGCAGGAATTGTATTTACATGTCTGTGAATTCTTTCTTTTCTTTGTAGACTGAACATCATTGAGTTCAGTGGATATAGAAAACTCAATGTGTTTCATATGTGAATAATATTCCGTATTGAGCAGGTAGCCAATTATTCAAGTACTTCCTATAGACAGAATGTGGAGTTTTGCTCTGGAGCTCGCCATTATACCTGCCACAGGATTGCTGTCAGATTTTTGTTGCTGTAATGTCTCTCTGAACTAATCAGCTTACAAAAGGGAAAGATTGGTTCTGGCTCACAGCACTGAAGGCTTTGGTCCGTACTTAATTCAGGTCCTGATGCTTTGGACCTGAGGCAGCACAGCACATCATGGCAGAAGCATGGGTGCAGAATTCTTATCATCGTAGAGAGGAAGGAGGAGAAGGAAAGGGAGAGACCAAGGCTCACAAATGCCTGCCCTCCGTGGTGATGCCGCTGGGATCTGAAACCCTTCCCTGGTCTTAGAGGTTCCACCCTTTCCTAGAGTGCACAAGTTGGGGACCTCACCTTTAGACCTGTGGGCCTTTGAGGGGGCTTTGCACATCTGAACTCTAGCACCACCTATGATGCTTGGCTTCTACAGACCAGGTGGACAGGAATGGCCAGCGCTGTGTCAGGGTGTGCATGTGCATGCGTCCACACAATAAAGCACAGGAGCAAAATGGGAAGTGCTCGCACCTTTACCTCCTTTCCCACTGTGAATTTTCTTCATGTGATGCTTTTAAAATATGAGATATGATTCCTGAGCTCTGTTTCCTCAGCCATACTCCCATGGCAGTGTCAGTTTTACTTTAATATGCTGATCAGTCATCTGCCTTTTCTCCTCTACACCTTGCCTATGAATGTGCTTTGCTATTTCATTTTTATTTTAAATGTAAAAGCTATTGGTATGTTGCCATAGTAATTCTATTAGTATTGCAGCCATATTTTTTTTCTCAGGAATTCTTTGTCTTTTCCTTTTCCTAAAGACTTTTATATTGTGAATTCAAAAACCAAAAATAGGCGGCAGCCCATCTGGCTCGAACACCAGCCAGGGAAGGACCCTCGGACCCTCTCCCCATTTTTTCCGACTCCCCACCTGACTTCCAGTCCCTATCCCATCAGGCCCATGTGACAACTGGGTAACAACCATTGGCCTGCCTCCCCTCTTTCCTTTTTTTTTGAACCCCTCCTGCCCAAGCTCCACTACCAAACCCATCACACATCTCATCTGGCAACCCATCTGGTCCACAAGCCTACCAGGACTCCTCAATTCCAGAGCTCCACCTCAACCCACAGACCAGACCCACGGGGCTTCAAAGCAACCAGCACCCTGAGCTCTAACACGTAGCTGGGAACTTCTAGTGGGGAACCAACTTGGGGGATCCAGACCAAACGCATAACATCACCAAAGTGCAGAGATCGCTTCCATACAAAATGATAACAACAAGGAGTAGGATGCAATCTCAGGGCCTGAGCCCAACCAAATCAAATACAGGAGACACTACCATGGAAGAAAATGGGAATCATGCAGATGAAACCTCTGAATCGGTAGCATCTGAGGCAGACAGACAAGTGCAGAAACTTATAGAGCAACTGAGATCAGAGATAACATCTGAAATAAAAAAAGAAATGCATGAAGTGGAAAACCGACTGGAGAAACGTATAGAGGACATTAGAGCAGAAATAATATCTGAAGTTAACAAAGACATGTCTAAATCAATAGCATCCCAAGTAGGGGAGCAACTACAGAAAGGGAGAGAGGAGAACAGAACAGAAATAATCTCTGAATTAGAGAGAGAAAGGATAACTATAATGAGAGACTTCAATACTACTAAAGAAGACATCGATAAAAAATTAGAGGAGAATAGAAAAATGACGGAGTCCCTGATGGAGCAATATATAGGAAAGAAATAGATCACATGAAACAGTTTCAAAGAGATATACAAGAAAATAAAATCTCAATCACAAGTTGGCAGAGCCATATGAACAAAAGTGAAAATAGAGTCTCAGATCTTGAAGACACAGTTGCAGCCAGTGAAAGAGTAAGAAAGGATCTTTCAAAAACAACCACAATGCAGGAAAAAATAATTCAACATCTGCAAGATGATGCAAAAGTGAACAACGTGAAATTAATGGGAATCAATAAGAAAGAAGGAGACAATACAAATGATGTAAAAAGAATATGGGCAGAAGTCATAGCAGAAAACTTCCCAAATTTGAGAAAACAATTGGATATTCAGGTAACTGAAGAATATAGAACTACAAATAACATCAATCCAACTAAAAACACTCCAAGACATATAATAGTCAAGATACCAGAAATCCAGCTGAAGAACAATCTATTAAAAGCTGCTAGGGAAAAGAAACAGATCACATTTAAAGGAAACCCCATCAGAATAACAGCGGATTTCTCTTCACAAACCATGAAATCAAGAAGAGCATGGAGCAGAGTGCTTCAAGTCTTCCATGAAAACAAATTTCAGCCCAGACTACTATGCCCGGCAAAACTCTCCTTCAAATATGAGGGAAAAGTGAAATATTTCCATGAAAAGGAACAACTAAAGAATTTCATGACATCAAAGCCAACGCTACACAATGTTCTAACAAATATTTTAGAGAGGGACGAAAATGACCCGAATTCAACAAATGAGAACAGAAAGATCCCACCAAACAGAGTAACCAACTAAGCATAGGAGGAAAAAGTGATAAACAGTAGCGAATAAGAGTCATGTCAACCATAAGTGAATAAATTTCAATTATAACCATCAATGTAAATGGACTCAATTCTCCAATTTAAAGAAGTAGACTTGCAGAGTAGATAAGGAAACAGAGCCCAACAATATGCTGTGTACAAGAAACACACTTAACTCATAAAGAAACTCACAGGCTTAAAGTTAAAGGTTGGAAAACAATACTACATGCTCCAGCACCTCAAAAAAAAAGCAGGGGTAGCAATCCTCTTTGCAGACAGTCTAAACTTCAAACCAACACTGATCCAACGAAATAGAGAAGGCCACTACATACTGGTTAGGGGAAAAATTCATGATGAAGAGGTAACACTCATAAATATGTATGCACCCAAC